>PVIU01022408.1:0-29413 GCA_004026605.1 Ondatra zibethicus
AAAAAAAAGAGTGGTTGGTTTCCACAGTGAAACTTCCTTGGAGAAAACTAATTTTTCACTTGCAAGTGCCTATCAATTGGAGAACGCTTCTGACTTAGGGGTGGGAGCATGTTTCTATTCCTCCTTTCAGCTCCAGGGTCCCATGTGGTGCAGACAGGGGCAGGTCCTGTGCTTGCTGCCACAGTCTCTGGGAGTGTCTTTGTGTGCCTACCCTGTTGTGGAGAGTAGGGCTTGATTCCTTGGTGTCTTCCGTCCCCTCCCCTCTGACTCTTGTTCTTCCACTTCCTCTTTGAGGAGTTCCCTGAGTCTTGACGGGAAGTATTTGCTGGAGACATCTCTTTCAGGGCAGAGTATCCCAAGGTCTCTCACTCTGCATATTGTCTACTGTGGGTCTCTGTATTTGTTCCCATCTGCTGCAGGAGGAAGCGTCTCTGATGGTGGCTGAGCAAGGCATGGATCTATGAGTATAATAGAATGTCATTAGGAGTCATTGTATTGCCACACTACTTTAGCAGAACAGTAGTGTTTGGTTGTCCCCAGGTCCTTAGTCTCTCTATTATTCTCAAATTCTTGGCCACCTAAGCAGCGCTGTGTATGGTTCTACCTTGTGGAGTGGGTTTTAACTCAAAGCAGGTTTGCTTGGTTACTCCTACAAGCTTTGTGCCACTATTACGCCAGTGTATCCTATAGGCAGGTCATTTTTGACAAAGGGCTTGCAGCTAGGTTGATGTTTACCTTTCACCTTTGGTATCATTTAGAGTACCTTCCAGTTAGGTAGGGCTCAGAAGTACTGAATATCAGAATATGCTGATTTCCTCCCTCTGGAGATAGTAACAGAAATTAACACTGAAATTCGATCCTATTTCTAACTCATCTAGAAGAGCAGGAAGCTTCTCTTCTTTTCAGTTCTTGAGTCACTTTGCTCAAAGAAAGTACCCCCACCCTGACACTCGCGCTTTTGAACTGACAGAGCCATTGGCACATTTCATGAGTTCCACGCTGGTGTAGCAGAAAGTGGGAAAGTAGGCCAAGGTCAGAGCCCCTGAGAGGTGGTGCCTGTGGATGCTCTGCTGTTTGCTCGCTCCGTGGACAGGGGTCTGCCACTTGTTGGGTGGAACTGGGGGAGGTTGCGAGGAAGAGACAGGCTCTGTCAGCACTGAGGGCTGCATCTCAGTCATTAACCACAGCCTGCCTGGAAACTGGGAAACAGACCAGAAATCGTTTTATATCATCGAGCCCAAGCTTCTGCAGCCATAAAACTGGGACAATAAAAATAGCTGTTTGTACTTCGGAGGATTGTTCCGAGAATCAAGCGAGACAATGTACAAGGTGGAGGCATTGATGATGTGAATAACCCATCGCCTCTGCTGGAGAAATTAAGAATGCATTTGGATTGCGCAAGGTTGGGAGAGGAAAACAAAAACTGAAAAATACCCCAAGGTTATTCCGTGACGAAATTTCCAGTCATTTCAGGGCTGATGTCATTTCATCAGATGCAATAAACTGTAGTTTATTTTATATAATCAAGCTCATTTCAATACTCGATGCTTAAAATAACAGGATACATAGGAAAAGCTGGAGACTCGTCATCAGAAGTCCTTGGAGTTTTTTGATTCCTGTATCTAAATAATACAGTGGGAGAAGCCATTCTGAAAACAAAAGTTCTTAGTTTTCAGGAACCTGGTGTGTATGCTGGTCTGCTCCAAAGAATTCGTTTACATTTCACGATCTTTCAGGAAACTGACAGAACTATAGTGTCAAGGCTGCAGAGCTCCAGCTCAGCTCAGCAATCAAGAGCAGGCCCTTGTGAAATTCCTTTGCTTGAGAAAGTCTGACCTACTCCTCCTATGTTGACGGTGTCTGCTTCATCGTTATGTCTCACCATGACTGTGTGCATTTCGTATCTAAAGGCAGGGATTCACATGCAAACACTCACTGGAGAAATTTTTGTAACAGCAGACGATTTGAAAATGACACATGCTGAAAATAGAGGAAGGCCCAAACAACTCCCGTTTATACGATGAAGGGTTTTGCACTTTAGAAACGTTCACCACACAGAAGCATGGCTTTAAATAATGGCCCAGCTGTGTCGATATGGTGAACCGCTAGGAACCATGGGCAGGTGAGGCTTGCAACGGTCAGAGGTAAGGCTCTTCACATCAGGAGGACATATCTGTTGACCTACAAGGTGACATAAAGGCACACTTGCACCTGGGAAAATCCTCAGCAGTGAGCATTTCCTGAAAGGGCTGCAGATAAAATACCACCCTGCCAGCAGTGCCATCCTAAAAAGAGCCAGGCCAGAATTGGAGACCCAGGAGAGACATGTATGTATCATGCAAAAGAAGCTGTGTGTTTATCCTGAAGCTACAAATAACACAAAAGAAAGTTTAAACTCAGATGTTCTAGAATATGCAGTGGTTGACTCGTGTGTGTGTGTGTGTGTGTGTGTGTGTGTGTGTAGGATGTTTTACTTTTAATCCAGGGGATGGGGATTGGTTGGAGAAGACTGTGTTCAAAGGGCTTTGGGAGTCTTCTGGGATGAACAATCCAGAAGCAGCAACATCTCAGTAAAACATAAAGATATTTTCCTGATTAAAAACAAAAGTCATGGT
Source organism: Ondatra zibethicus (assembly GCA_004026605.1). Classification (NCBI taxonomy): domain Eukaryota; kingdom Metazoa; phylum Chordata; class Mammalia; order Rodentia; family Cricetidae; genus Ondatra; species Ondatra zibethicus. Next base: position 2,616 of record PVIU01022408.1, read on the forward strand.
CATAAAAGCTATAGTACAGTTCTTTTTTATTGTATTTATTGAACTATATATTTTTCTCTGCTCCCCTCTCCCATGGTCCCCATGCTCCCAATTTACTCAGGAGATCTTGTCTTTTTCTACTTCCCATGTAGATTAGATCTATGTATGTCCTCTCTGTTGTCTAGGTTCTCTGAGATTGTGAATTTTTAGGCTGGTTTTTCTTTGCTCTATGTCTAAAAGCCACTTATTAGTGAGTACATATGATGTTTGTCTTTCTGGATCTGGGTTACCTATTCAATATGATGTTTTCTAGATCCATCCATTTGCCTGCAAATTTCAAGATATCATTATTTTTTTCTGCTGTGTAGTACTCCGTTGTGTAAATGTACCACATTTTCCTTATCTATTCTTCAGTTGAGGAGCATTTAGGTTGTTTCCAGGTTCTGGCTATGACAAACAATGCTGATATGAACATAGTTGATCACATGCCCTTGTGGTATGATTGAGCATCCTTTGGGTATATACCTAAAAGTGGTATTTCTGGGTCTTGAGGGAGGTTGTTTCCTAATTTTCTGAGAAATTGCCATACTGATATTCAAAGCGGCTGTACCAGTTGGCACTCCCACAAGCAATGCAGGAATATTCCCTTTACCCCACATCCTCTCCAGCATAAGTTGTCATCAGTGTTTTTGATCTTGGCCATTCTTACAGGTGTTAGATGGAATTTCAGAGTTGTTTTGATTTGCATTTCTCTGATGGCTAAGGATGCTAAGCATTTCCTTAAGTTTCTTTCAGCCGTTTTAGATTCCTCTGTTGAGAGTTATCTGTTTAGGTCTGTACCCCATTTTTTTATTGGATCATTTGTTCTTTTGATGATCAATTTCTTGAGTTCTTTGTATATTTTGGAGATCAGACCTCTGTCCGATGTGGGGTTAGTGAAAATCTTTTTCCATTCTGTAGGTTGCTGTTTTGTCTTGTTGACCATGTCTTTTGTTTTACAGAAGATTTTCAGTTTCAAGAGGTCTCATTTACTAATTGTTTCTCTCAGTGTCTGTGCTACTGGGGTTATATTTAGGAAGTGGTCTCCTGTGCCAATAAGTTCAAGTGTACTTCCCACTTTCTCTTCTATAAGGTTCAGTGTGGTTGGTTTTGTGTTGAGATCTTTGATCCATTTGATCTTGAATTTTGTGCATGGCAATAGTTATGGATCTATTTTCATTCTTCTACATGCTCATATCCAGTTATGTCAGCACCATTTGTTGAATATGCTTTCTTTTTTCCATTTGATATTTTGTACTTCTTTGTCAAAAATCAGGTGTTCGTAGGTGTGTGGATTGATATCTGGGTCTTCGATTCTGTTCCACTGGTCCTCCTGTCTGTTTTTATGCCATTACCAGGCTGTTTTCAGTACTGTAGCACTGTAGTAGAGTTTGAAGTCAGGGATTGTAATGCCTCCAGAAATTCCTTTATTGTACAGGATTGTTTTGACCATCCTGGGTTTTTTGTTTTTCCATATGAAGTTGAGTATTGTTCTTTTGAGGTCTGTGAAGAATTTTGCTGGGATTTTGATGGGCATTGCACTGAATCTGTAGATTGCTTTTGGTAAGATTGCCATTTTTACTATGTTAATTCTACCTACTGAAGAGCATGGGAGATCTTTTCCTTTTCTGGTGTCTTCAATTTCTTTCTTCAAAGATTTAAAGTTCTCTTCAAACAGGTCTTCTACTTGTTTGGTTAGAGTTACTCCGAGATATTTTATGCTATTTGTGGCTATTGTGAAGGGTGTTATTTCTATGATTTCTTTCTCAGCCCAGTTATCATCTGTGTAAAGGAGGGATACTGATTTTTTTTTAGTTAATCTTGTATCCTGCTACATTACTGAAAGTGTTTATGAGTTGTAGAAGTTCCTTGGTAGAATTTTTGGGGGTCTCTTATGTAAACTGTCATATCATCAGCAAATAGTGAGAGTTTGACTTCTTCTTTTTCCAATTTGTATCCCCTTGATCTCCTTTTGTTGTCTTATTGCTCTAGCTAAAGAACTACATTGGATAGATATGGAGAGAGTGGACAACCTTGTCTTGTTCCTGATTTCAGTGGGATTGTATAGCACAGTTCTAATAATTGTCTTCTGACTGAAACTTGGACGGCTCTGGTGGCTCAGGTGCCGGTGATCGCCACTATGGATTCTGTCGGTGGCAGGGCTGCCATAAGGATTATGTAATGAGAAACTCTTTTATATGTGGGACCTTAGATAATACTGCTCCAATGTCCTTTTCCCAGTGAACCATGGATGGAATAGGTGGCCACTCTGATCCATTTAAGATCACCAAACACATCACTGTGGGTCATTGGCAGGATCTGTACACAAGAGTTCAGTGATGATACCTGATTGTAGGTGGAAGGCTGTCAGTTCATTCCCAGCTGCCCAAAATAATCACACAAAAACCATATTATTTGCAATACTATTTGGCCAATAACTTAAGCATATTTTTAGCTTGCTATTATATCCTAAACTAACCCATTTCCATTAATCTGTGCATCACAACCATTGTACAAATCCAAAGCCAGCTTTATACACACACACACACACACACACACACACACACGTACCTGATAGAGCACAGAAGCACCAACAGAGTCTATGGTCCTTGGTTCAACAATGGCAGTACCCAGCAGGTGTAAGTTAAAACAGGTATGTAGGTGGAGTGCCTAGAAGTCGCTGAGAATGGTATTGGTAGGAACTAAGGGTTCTGGCAGAGCTAAGTAGTAGAGAAACTGGTGGCTGACTGCATTTTTGTCCACACAAACTGGAGGATTAAAAACCAGGTTATACATGAATAGGGGAAACTAAGGTAAGGAAAAGAGTTTTTTAAATAAAAATAATAATAGTTTGCGCAGACTTATAGATCCAAGATTCTGACCAGCTCTTCTTGGCCAGCCCTTCTGCTTAATCTACTGTACCATGAAGCTTTTGAGAAGTATCCAAGGAGTATAAGGAATCCTCCAGGTAAAAATAAAACCACACTGGGGAAAACAGTAAGAGCCAAGTGAAGAAGATATTTTGAACTGCATTTTGCAGTAATTGGCACTAATTTTGGCAAGAGAGGCATGATCTGGAGCCTAGCAAACTATAGCCTGCAGGCCAGCTCTGCTCACTGTCTATGATCAATGAGTTAAGATAGTGTTATAGATGAACAGTCAATCAATCTGGTGATCAGGGTTATCGACTTAAACCTCACTTGAATAAATAATCACTCCAGGCTGGGTGGGTACATATGCCTTTAATGCTAGTTCTCAGGAGGTGGAGGCAGGTGGATATCTGAGTTCAAGGCCACCCTGGCCTACAGGGTGAGTTCCAGGACAGTCAGGGCTGCACAGAGAAATCCTGTTTTAAAAAAGAACAGCAAAAAGAAATTATTCCATATAAGAAAGAGTTCCGTTTTTAATAGTAGACCTATATAAGAAAATATTATATTTAACTATTATTATATATTTACTATTTGGCCCATCACACAAAAAAATGTTGCTACTGGAAGTCAGTGATGGAAAAAAGTCATCACACACACACACACACACACAAAATACTATCACCAGTAATAATTTGGAGCATGAGCCGGTATGAGGGCATTGTAACCCTAGCATTCAGAAATTTGAGACATGAGAAGAGAAAGTTCAAGTCCACCTTACATAGTGAGACCCTGTCTCAAAAAAAAATTTGAAGGAATGCACAGGTGTATGTGTTTAGTGTAACTTGGATGCTATAGTAATAATGTGCATAAATAATATAGTTGAAACTATAAATATATAAATGAGGCTGTGCAGTTAAGCTACCAAGTTCAAATCCTCAGTCATTTAGTAGCTTTATCACATCAGGCGACCTTGCTAAGTCTCATGTTTTCCTCATCTGAAAAATGTTAAAGTGGGAATAGTAATAGTATGAATTTTACTGGATTGTTTCAGAGTTCATTAATTAGTATATGCAAAATGATTAATACATAATAAGTGCTGAATAAAAACAAATAATGGTGAGCAATCAAATGACTCAGCAGGTAAAGACACTTGGCGCACAAGCCTGATGAAGGGAGTTTGTTCCCCAGAACTCTCAGTGAAAGATGGGAACCAATTCACGATAATTGTCCTCTGATTTCCACGTTCACACTCCCTGACACAGGCACACACTGAGAAAAAAAATTTAAAAAGAGTTAATCATGGCATGCACTCCAAACACACACAAAACAAAATTGGCATTTAAAAAGAGTTGATAATGAACATCCTGAATGCTTCTCGTAGCATCCTCCTGTGTTGCCTCTTATCCCTACTTGGTTTTGCGTAGAAGAGACTGCTTGTGACCAGCACAACTTTGTTAGGAGGCAGCAGCAGGCGGATCTTTGTGAGTTCAAGGCCAGCCTGGTCTATAGAGCAAGTTCCAGGACAGGCTCCAAAGCTCCACAGAGAAACCTTGTCTCAACAATCGAGAGAGAGAGAGAGAGAGAGAGAGAGAGAGAGAGAGACTCTGGCCAGGCAACAGCAGTCCCTTGGGTATTCTAGAGGAGCATGCTTAGGAACTAGGAGAGCTAGAAAGGAGCAAGTTCTCAAACCCAGAGAATGGAGCCATCGTGGCCATGATAATACCTGGGTGAACGGCTGAAGGCTGAGTGGGGACAGGCAATGCATAGAGTCAGCATTTCACTTAGAGCGGTCAGAACAAAAGTAACAAACACAGAAATGCCAAAACTCAGAGCTCCAGAGCAATGAGGCTAGGAGGGAGGGTACTGAGGGCTAGACCACAGAGTCTAAGGGCCACATCTCCATGACAGGTGACTTTCAGGATCTAAGAACTACTAAAGGCTTTGAAAGAGAGTGGTACCATGAAGAGATTTTTGCTTCAGAAAGATTATATTCTAAAATAACTTTTTTTTAATAACACAAGACAGATCTTCCACACAAACCCTGATTATAGTCTTTCTGCTGTAATTAATATTGGCAGGCTTTTAAGAAGCTAACTTTCTTGTTTTAATGATTTTTTAAAATTTTATTTTTAAAATTGAGTCAGTGTCAATAAAATCCACTTTGAATAGCTGATGATCGATTTAACTGAATTCCCCTCAAAGCCAAATTTAATAACCTTGAACTATATTTGTTGGTAAGTGACTTGGCGGTCCGCTTTTGTCCTAAAACTGAAAGCTGGTGGTTTAGGAACTTAAATCTTTTGGTGAGGTTGCTGTGTGAAGGAAAATGAAATTGTTTTCCCTCCAGTGGGGCTCAGCCTTGGAGTTAATTCTTCCTCAACCCTCTCATGCCATGGATTCATTCACTGAATTGGACAGTCAGTGTTTCTGTGACGAATATGCTTTACTTTGAGGACATTGGCTTGACCTCTACAACTAAGCTTAAACAAACAGTTGTCCAAAAAAGAAGCTAGCAGGCTGGAAACACAGCTCAGTTGGTATAGTGCTTTCTTCACACAACAAAGCCCTGGGTTCCATCCCCAACATGACATGTAACTAGGTGTGGTAGGGTCCAGGGAGGTGGAGGCAAGAGGATCAGGAATTTAAAGCTCAGTTTCACTATGTAGTGAGTAGAAGCCAGTCTACACTGTGGGAGACCTGTTAATTAATCAATGAACTTCTAACCCAAATAAGCAAGAACTATGGCACACTGAACTTTTGGGGCTGTTATAAACACTACAATGAACACTGATGTGTAAGTTTCTGCTTGAGTCCTTGCTCTCAATGCTTGTGGCTATCTACGTAGAATAGAATTATTGAATTATGTCATAATCCAACGTTTAAGTTTTTGAAGAAACTCACACCATTATCTCAGGACCAGAATATGAAATTATAGATGAAATTTGGATGGTACATATACAAAAATCTAAGAAGAAGTCCTGTCTGTAGATATGTATTCAAATTCCATGGCTGCCCAACAAAAGATGAGCCAATAAGAGGTTCGGGGAATGGCTCCAGTTACTGGGGATCTGATGCCCTTTTCTTATCTCCATGGGTACTAGGTATGCACTTGGTCGTGGGATTCCCTGGACCTGGAGTTACAGACGAATGTGAGCTACCATGGGGATGTGTGGAATTGAACCTGGGTCCTGGACAAGAACAGGAAGTGCTCTTCACTGCCGAGCCATCTCTCCAGTCCTTGATTACGTGTTTTTATGTTCTAAGTTAAAATATCACTTTGAACAATTTATCCATTTTAACCAATGTCTTGTTAAAGGATCGTTCCTAAAACAAACTTCAAGCATCAACATGGGACCAGTATGCAAAAGTGGAATCCCAGAGGAAATATTTTAGATTTTAGGGAAATTTTCAGCAAACATATGCATGTCTTTGCATGTATTGTGTTCAGTTCTTCTGAGATGCAAAAGAAATATAGGAAAACAGTTCTCTTTTCGCTCCTCTCTTCAAAAGAATTTATTAAGGAAGTTCCAGCTAGGCGTGGTGGAAATATCTGTGATCCCAACACTTACAAGGTGGAGGCAAGGTGATTAGGAGGTCAAGGGCATCTTTAGTACACAGTAAGTACATAGTAAGAGGCACAGTCTATGCTACATGAGATCCTGTCTCAAAAAAACGGAGGGACTATCTTTGTTCTGTGTAATTGAATGAATGTCCTGTTACCAAGGCAAAAGAAGTACTTAGAAGAAATCAGGAGGCCCATCCCGTGTGTGCTCACTAGATTTCTGCCAAGAAGACAAATGCTAGAGTCATCAGAGAGGAGGGTACCTCAACTGAGAAAATGACTCTGTAAGCTCAGGCTGTAGGCAAGCCGGCAGTGCATTTTCTTTATTAGTGGGAGGGCCCAGTCTGTGGTGGGTGATGATATCCCAGGGATGGTGGTCCTGGGTTCTATAAGAAAACAGGCTGAGCAAGCTTTGGAGAGAAGCCAGTAAGCAGTACCATCTATGGCCTCTGCCTCAACTTCTACCTCCAGGTTCCTGCCCTGCTTGAGTTCCTGCCCTCACTACTTTTGATGATGAACTGTGATGTGGAAGTGCAAGCCAAATCTTTCCTCCCCAAGGCGCTTTAAGTCATGGTGTTGTATCATAGCACCATGTTGTATCATAGTTGTAACACTAACTAAGACACCTAGGCAGCCCAGGTCTAACTTTCTAACGGCTCCATACTAATTAATAGGCAATCATAAAATATTCATGGGCTAAAGTCTACACGTACTTTCTGAAGACGGGAGGACTTGAGCTGGAAGATCGATTTCCTTATGCTAGTGTAGAAAACCACCACAATATATAAGTAGCTTTATATAGTGGCTTAAAACAGCACGGTTTCCTCATGTTTCTGGAAATCAGTAGTCTACACTAAGTCTTTCAGTTGAAGATCATCTTTCCATGAGGGCTGTGACCTGTGTGATGGTTCTAGGGGAGAAACTCTGTTTTTGACCTCTGGATTCCAAAGAGCACTTGCATTCCTTCGCTCTAGGCCCTTTCTCCTTCTTCAGCGACCATTTTTCTCGTCTCCATATCTTGTCCCATCCCCTTCCTCTCTGGCCCTCCTTGGAATGACATTAGACACGCCCAGAAAACTCACCATCGCCTCCGATCTTCAGACCCTCAACCACCCCTCCACAATGCCTTTCCCCACATCAAGAGCCATAATCACGGGTTACGGGGACTGGGTTGTGGACACCTTGGGAAAAGAGGAATTACTTGGTCTACCACTGCTGGGTAAGATTTGGGAAAGTGGAGAAAAAGAAATTGTGATGGAAAGAGCATAGAGAGGATGTTTGTCTCTTTGACCACAAATATGCAAACACCCTTTCTTTGGGAGTAAGGCCAAGACAAAACATGAAGCCTGCCCTTCTTTGCCTTTGAGAGAGGTACAGGGCCCAAGGGTGGTAATGTGTTGTCCCCCACTCTTCCTTTTGACTGGATTGCTTTATTCTATTCCTTTTGGCCTTGCACTTCGCAACCTTAGAAATGGGCACGTGAAGCTTGTTATGATGATTACATCAGGACACCATTGAGAAGAAACTCTTCCTACCTCCCCTCACCCCTCAGGAGAGGAAATTTCTCTTAGGTCACAATACTAGGAATATCACCGGGTCTTTGGAACATGAGACTTGCTTTCACTGTGTGGAGGCATTGATCCTGTCATCAGATGCCTCCTGGTCTTTCCTGTGCTCCGTAAGGTTGAGGCCAGCGCTAAGAGGTCAGTCACACCCTCCTACCATTCAAGGCTGGAAACGGAAGAAAGGCCTAACCGAGAGTCCCAGGGGAGTTTGTGTTCAGAATTGGCTGTATCATCCCAAACACATGCTCTGGTGAACTTTGGTGGACATGTAGGCCACACTTGCAGACACGTCTGGGGACCTGCTGTAAGCAGATCTCCTCCACATCAGAGAGTGCAATTTATCTCACAGATAAAACACAGACAGCAATACTGAAAAGAGTGCGTCTCCAGGTGCTGACCGAATGTCTTATTGTCAGCAAGGAGCAAAAGAATACATATCTTGGCGTTCCTTCCTGAATAATGGAGACCTCCATCACTTTTATGCCAACTTTGACGGGAGAGATGCTGCCAATGTATCTTGTTTTAATTTTTTAAGACAGTAACTTGGGACTGAAGACATGAATCACTCAGTATGGTACTCAGCATACAAGCATGAGGAGCTGACTTTGTATCCCCATGACCCCAAGTTAAAAACTGGACAGGACAGGCTGATCCTGGGATCTCATTGGCCAGCCAGCCGCCACAAAAATGGTGAGCGGCAGGTTCATCTGTCTCCCTCTCTCAAGGCAGTAGGCAGAAAGTGACAGAGCAGAGCATACCCAATGACCCCTTCTGGCCTCTGCAGGTGTGTTCATGGATGCATGCACATGAACATGCATGCACACTTACATGGCCCCCCAAAATTATAAATTAAACATTTAATTGCTTTAATTAAAAAAAATTTGACCTTGATGCCTTAAATACTCTGCCACCAAAACTTCTCATGGCTCACTGTTAAAATATCATTCAGAATTCATCTTCTCTGCCCCCTGACAAGGTCACTTCCAGGATCCCTCCCAATGTAATAGGACTTCTTCTATTCATCTCTCCCCTTCTCATCACTCTCTTGTCTTCATAGCTTGGGTCATCTTCTGAAATGATCTTCTTCATGTATCTGATTCTCAGCCATTCTCTTTCCCCTTCTAGAATATGGAAATACCCAGGTTCCACAGAGGACAGACGTTTCTCTTATTGTCCTTTATTATCTCCACAGCACTCAACATACTGTCTGGCACCCACGAGAGCCAACCATTCTTACTGGTGAAAGAATGAGGGGTGTTTTCTGAGCTCCCAGGCACCCCACATCAGTGCTCCCCTCTGCTATCTATCCCTTACCTAACTCTTTTTAAAAAGATTTGTGTGCTTGTGCACGCACATGCGTGTATGAGTGTGTGTGTGTGTGTGTACTGTGTACATTTGATTCTGTGCATCCCAGGCATGCAGGTACCCTCAGAAATGAGAGGTACCACCAGATCCCAGGAAACTGAGATTATAGACAGTTTTGAACCTCCTGATGTAAGTTCTGGGAACTAAACCCAGGTCCTCAGCATGAACACTGAGTGTGCTTACCTGCTGAGCAATCTCTCCAGCCCCACTTACCCATCTGTTTTTCTACATTATCTTTGCCTTTAGTGGAGTCCCTAAGTGCTGTGTCTGAAGCTCTGATGGGCCAATAGTTTGCACTTATCCAAACCATCATGTTAGGTAGCCTTGTGGAAATGACATTCAACAAATAATTTTAAACAAATAATTTTTAAAACCTCAACTGCCATAGATAAGACAGGACTGATCCCAGGCTCTAAACTGGGGCAGCAGATCATGAGACTCACCTGGAAAAGTTAGGGGTTCACAGCAAGTCTCAAAACTTATAATAACGTTCAGGAGCTGCAGCAGTGTTTGATGCTATCGACTGTGCTTTCTGTCCCACTTTGTCCCTCTCTATCCCTCCCTCCCAATGGGTGTCCCTCTCAGTAAGCCCTCACTCCACCAAACCCATAGATGGTGGAGGGAAGGAACCTGCTGGAACTGGGGCAGAGCAGGGACACAGACAGAAAGAACAATGCTCCCCCCACACACACTCCTCGGCTCATGCTGTACACTCAATATTTAATTCTCTGTCTACCAAAGGCTGTTAAGGGAAATTTGAGGTTTTGTGCTTATCAAGGGGACTAGGGTGTGGCTTATATGAAACCAGGCGAGTTGTCAGTTGTTCTCTCTCCTAAGCAGGCGCTGAAGGTCCACCCCTTGGTGCCTTTAGCCATAGGATGCTCAAGGACCACTTGAAGGTCTCCCCTGGGCAACCCTACTGTGTTTTCCTCTTCCCCGGCAGAGTTACCTCCCGATTCCATAGGCCCTCCGTGCTGCTTTGGCAGCTCTTTGTGGGTCACTATTTTGGCCCTATTCAGATGCCCTGTCAGCTACTGAGTAGACTCAAGGACAAGACACCCATAGATACCTTTTAAAGAATAATAATAAAAAAAAAAAGCTTGGCTTCTCAAAATTCCCCCCTGAACAACACAGGACTGATCCCACAGTCCAAACCAGGGCAGCACCTAAAAGTGGCTGTGGATCATGGGTCCCACTTAAGAATGTCAGAGGCTCAAAGAGATCTAAATGTTTGCTACAATATTGGTGGAAGCTGGTCTCATCTTTATAGACTGAAAGAGTTAAGCCTCAAAAATGTTCAAGTAACTAGACCACTATCTTTTTCATCTTATCTGTTCCTAGACTCAGACATTACTCACAAAACCATCTTTACCCATTCAGCAAATACTTACTGACAATCTACTGGGTGCCGCAACCTGTGTTGTCCCCCAGAAACCCCTCAGTTTAGGGGGAGAGACAACCCTGTAACCAGACACGATGAGCTGATCCACAGAAGAAACATCTAACCCAGTTGGAATTGGGTGAGGGGCTCAGGTCAGAGGTGTCTTGGAGAGGCGACAGAGGAGTGGAATGTCTAAGGAGGGGTGAGGCAGGCAAAGGGCCAAAGGAAGATGTTCCAGGCAGAGAAGGAGAGCTGGAAGAGGAGAGAACAGGGCCCTGTTGGGAATTGCAAGTAATTACTAAGAATTCAGCCCATGTGCCAAACACTCTTGCCAGCTCCGGGGTTACACAAAGTAAAAAACAGGGACCATGCCTTCAAGGAATTTACAGTAAAAGATAAATGAAAAGATAATCATTTAGAACATTGTGTTCCACTTCACTTGACTGGGAATATAGCTCGGGCACCCACCTTTCTTCTCTTCAGAAGACACCTCAATCTTCTGAGATAAGTCCCACATCTCAGTACCCTGGAACAGGGTACGTAACTACCTCAGGGAGAGAAAATTTAAAAATGGATAGATGGGTGGGCCCGAGGGTATGTCCTCTCGCTATTGCTTTTGTCATTGCCAACAGGTCCTGTGCTTGAGACAGAGGCTGTCCAAGGGAAAAAATGCTTCCTGGTAAAGATGGCAGCTGTGGTCACCCTCAGTAGGTAGGAGTTGTTGCCAGCTGCTTTGACCTCTGCTCCCAGAGTCTTAGCATATTGACCTTTTCAGGTACTGTGAGCATAGACATATATACGAATGTGTACATAGAGGTAAACAGTCACCCTCCAAGGGCAAAGCAGGGCCCACCTAAAGCCACATACATTCTGGGGAGCCGCATCTTCCCTCAGGAAAGCAAATCCTTGACCTTCTTGTTCCAAAGCCAGCCCTGTCTCAGTCATGATTCGTTTTTCTTGTCAACCTAACACACCTGGAAAGAAGGAACCTCAACTGGGAAGCTGTTCCAATTAGATCCCCCTGTGGTCGTGTCTGTGGGGCATTGTCTTGATTGATAAATTGATGTAGGAGGGACCAGCTCACTGTGGGCAGCACCATCCCTAGGCAGGCTCCGTAGAAAGTTAACTGAGCTGAAGCCGAGAAGAAACGCATGAGCAGTGTTTCTGCTTCAGGTCCTGTTTGAGTTCTTGCCCCGACTTCCCTCAAAGATAGACTGTGGCCGGAATGTAGGTCAAACACTTTCCTTTACAAGTTGCTTTTGGTTATGGCATTTATCACGGTAAGAGAAAAAGCAAAGCAAATGAAAAGAAGCTTCAGGATGGATGGCGTGTGTCTGTGTGGAGTGAGAGGGAAATAGGACTCCTCCTTGGATCATAAAATAATAACCAGGTTGTTAAATGTAGATGGATGCCAGGAAGTAGACTCAATAAACATGGGGTACTTATTGTACCCTTATTTGAACCCTGAAGGAAATGCACCCCTCTACCTCTTCTAAAAACTGTACTTTCCTCCAGTATTCCCAGGATCCCCTTAGCTGCAAAGCTGTGATGCCAACTTCCCTCCCTCCCCTGCTCTCAAGTTCCTCCTGTTGTCTCCTAGGGATTAGCAACTAAGAAACTCCTGGGCTCTAAGCTACGAAGAAACTGTCAAATGCACCACTCAAGGCTCATAGAAACTCTGTCATGAAGGAAAGAGTTACCAGGCAGAGAAAACAGGCAACAATTAAAGTCACATAGAAAAAGAAAAGGAGGCCCAGTGCAGGTTTTTATGGGCTGAATCCTTGGTTCTCATCCTGTCTGACTTGCTTGTGCTTGGAGCAGTAAAATCCTCCCCCTGCAAAAGCTGCTTTCATGCCTTATGTAAGTCTGTCTCTATAACAAGGCTGGCATGACAGATAGAACCTGGGATGGTCCAAGATAAAGCAAGACTTCTGTCCAAACCTCCTCATAACACCACTCATTAAGAAGATGGAGACAATTCATCCAGTGTCAAGGTGCAATAATAATTTCCCTTTAATTCAGGAAATATCTGGTTGTATGAGCGTTAGCTGGAAGATGTAGAAAAGTGTCTAATAACCCATCCCCTCTTCCTTCTGTCTCATCATGTTTTCACTGTGTCACCATAGTGAGGAATGTGCCTTGTTCCAAACTGGTCCAAAAATTGCTCTCAAATAATTTAAAACTAAAAAACAAAACAAAATTGCATCAGGTTCTTGTGGAGTGCTATAGTTTACATCTGTAGTGTGTTCTTTATTTGTTCTGTTTTTTGCTTTGTTTTGTTTGCTTGTTTGTTTGTTTTTGAGACAAGGTTTCTCTGTGTAGCCCTGGCCATCCTGGAACTTGCTCTATAGACCAGGTTGGCCTCGAACTCAGAAATTCACCTGCATCTATCTCCTAAATTCTTGGATTAAAGGGCTGCACCACCACCACCCGGCTAATCTAGAGTGTTTTCTACAGATCCATGATTAAAGGCTTAGCAGGAGTGTGCCGCTATTGAAGGTAGTAGGTCCCTGAGGATGTGGTACCCTAGTGAAAAGTCATTAGCTTATTGGTGCCTGTCCTGAAAGGGAAATTTGAGACGCTGTCCTTTCCTCTTGCTTTGGCTTCCTGGCTTGAGGTAAGTAGTTTTATCCATCATGAACTGTGTCACTGCCATCTAGCAGAGGCCAACTCAATGAATTCACCCAATCTTGAACTGAATCCTCTGGAACCATAAACTAAATAAGGCTTTTCCCATATAAATTATCTCTGGAATTTGTTGTTATTGTTGTTTTGTAGTGATGGGAAGCTAATAGAAAACTGGTACCGAGAGTGGGGGCGTTGATTGTAGCTACTTTATGCTGCAGAGATGTACTCCTTTATCATGGAGGGGTTTAGAAGACTTTGAAGGCAAGAGAGAAATCTTAAAGTGTTTTCAGTGGTGGGGCTGGGATATAGCTCAGCGGTAAAGCACTTGCCTACCATACCAAAGGAGAAAGGGCTTTTTAGAATTTTGGAATTTTAACAGGCAATTTTAGTGAATGTTTAGAAGATAGAAACATAGGCCATTAGAGTCGGGCTGATGAGGTTTCAAATGTAAATGAGGACTCTGTTAGACTAGAGGCCATTCTTGTTACACATTGGGACCTTTTGTCTGTATTTTGTCCTTGTCTTGATGTTTTGTAAAAGGTCACACTTAAAGATGATAGTTAACGTGATGGGGGAAATTCAACACAATGAAATATTCAGACCGCGAAGCAAGGATTTTACTGCCTATTTTCAGCCAAGTTTAGTGAGAACGAGGAGCAGCAAAAGGGAGAAAAACAAAAAGGGTAGGCTTGGCAGAAAAAGGAGCCCTTGTGAGGACTGCCAAGGGGATTAGCACCCACAAAGAGAAGCCAAGTGCTTTGCATGAAGTACAATGGGAAAGATGCCTGGAGGACATCTCAGAAATCTGCAGAGGTGCCCCACCCATCACATTCTCAGATGCAGAAATACAAATTAACTTTCCGGGACAGAGTAAGTTGAAAAGAATCATATAGTGTCCTGCATGCCCAGCAAGGCCCCATGATCCCCCCCCCCCGCCAACACAAACACATATACACTTTACATACTCAGCTGGCAAAATGTTCTGTGCCTGCAAAAGCCATACTGTAAGCAGGTTCAAGTACAGCTTGCACTGGCAGCAGACTTTGCCACTATCCATATGATTCTGGTTTTCCTGGCCTACAGAATGTAAGAGTTACAAGGTCATGGCAGCTTCCACCAGCTTCCCAAGGAGAGCGTAGGGCAAGGAAGTTTGTGGTAGAGTCCAAAACCTTACAAGCAACCCCTAAAAGAGTAATGTGTAGAGTGAAGAAGGTGAATCTAAATTGCAAGGGAAACTCCCAGAAAGGTAGAGGTGCCAGCAATGTGCAGTGTCTGCTAAGGGAAGCTCTAGGCAATAAGAAGAGCCAGCCTGTAAGAGTAAGCCATTTAGGGCCAGCAAGACATGTCAGCCAGTAAAAGCGCCTGCCATGGAGCCTGACAAGTTGAATTCATTCCCTAGGATCCACATAAGAAGAGGATCAACTCCCTAAACTGTCCTCTGACTCTACAAATGTGCTGTGGCAGGCACGCAGAAAAAAAATAAAATAAACATAATTTTAAAAAATGACCATTTAGATTGCAGCTAGCAAACTCACAGAAGCAGGGTTATCCAAGCTCTTGAAAGCCCACATTCCACTTCACTATGCCCCAGATGCTGGACATCAAGCTTGGAGAGTGATTTGGTCTTGCTTTGAGCAAATCTCTCTCACTATTTCCTATTCCTCCCTTTTGAAATAGGAGTGTTCACCCTGTGACTAGCCTACCATTGCATCATGGGAGTATGCAACTTTCTCTTTATTTTTACAGAGGCTCACTTATTGAGTTGGCCTTGCATCTCAGGGGATTTAGACTTTTGAGCAATGCTGAAACATTAATGAGACTCTTGGTGATGGAACAGAGGCCTTTTGCGTTCTGAGAAGGAAATGAACCTTTGGGTCCCAGGGGATGGATGCTGTAGTTTAGATCTGGAATGTGGCGAGAGTGATGGTGTTGGTGAATGGTGGGGATGTTAGGAGGTAGAGCTTAGAGGAATGCTCTTAAATTCGTGGGGGAATGCTCTTGAGTGGGCCTTGGCCTCTTCCTCTTGCTTTTGCTCCCTGGCCATGAGGTAAGCGATTTGTTCAGCCGTTCATTCCCTCTCTTGCCATCTGACACCCATGAGAGGTCCATAGCATAGACCACCATGGGTCCACCTAATCTTAGACCTCCATGAGTATGAACCTTTCTTAAATCAGTAGATTCGTGGGCATTTAATCACACCAATGGAAAACTTACACATGGGGGAAGCCACAGTTTAGGAACTTGAGTGGTTCTCATCCTAGCTATGGGGCTCAGCAAGGACCACTTTGTTGTGAGCGTGCTTTTAGGAACACAGATGTGTCTTTCCGCAATGTCAGAATTTATTGGCTGCCAATAAATTCACAAGTGACACTGGCTTCTTTGGCAGCAGTTTGCCAAGTCACCTTAACCTTGAAAGCTGACCATTAGCATACTTGGGGTCTTTTATCCCAATCCTAATTAATAACAGTAATTGTCAGATTACATATTACACCTCACATAGTAATTATATCTAAATATAGAGAGAGAGATGTTACAAAATGGCTATTAAAGGGTTCACAAGGCCATAACAAGGGATTCAAAGAGGCAGAGACAGAGAACTGATTTAGGTGCAAAGAGAGTTTAGATAAGACATTAATAGTCACAGCCGGAGAGTGGCCAGCAGTCCTGAGCTGAGCTGCAGAGGGGAGATACAAGATGGTAGAAGCCATATAGGCAAGTGGAAGACCGTAAGACCACGGAGGTGAGGTGCAGGACCAGGTCAAGATGGACAAACTGTGGGCGGACAGCCGGCAATTCGAGTAGGTCAGGTTAGCAGTGAGAGCTGAGCTGAGCTGAAGCTCCTGAGACAATGGACGTTCTCCACGTGTTGATACCTTGACACATGCAGGAGGGGTGGTCACCATCACCATGTTAGGTGTCCTTTTCTTTATGGAGACCATGTTGGGGTGTTGTATCCTTTCTTTGTCTGGCATGTTCAATAAGTTCTCAGGTCTGTTTCTTCTGATATAATTTTAATATTGTCATGTGCTCATAGGGTCTTCATCTACTTTGATAAGTTTATAGGGCTGAGCCCATTTACAGTTGTGAATCAGTTTGGGCCTCATGGGTGGTGCTGGGCAGGTGTGGTGTCTACATTCTTAGCAAGATTCATAAACATCCTGCCTCTGCATCTGTGCTCAAAATAGAGTCAAATACTGCTTATAAATTGGAATCGCCCAGTGCAAGGTACAGTCTGAAAACCCACTGTTTGCTCCAGTATGAAACAGCCTATTTGAAACATATGACTTCAGTTTCCAAAGCTGAAGAAGGAAGGGAAGAGCAATGGTGATACTCACCATAGTCTCCCCTCACCGCAGGAGCCACTGCTTCCTGTGCCACATCCTCCCAGTGGCTTTTTCGTTTGTTCATTTTGTTTTGTTCAAGACAGAGTCTCACTATGTATTCCTGGCAGTCCTGGAACTCCTTGTGTAGACCAGGCTGGCCTCAAACTCACAGGCATCTTCCTGCCTCTGCCTTCCAGGTGCTAGGATTAAAGGTGGGCGCCTCTGACCTGGCTTCTCTCAGTGCCTTTTAAACAGACTTTGCTACTCTTTACTTTGTGAATGGTATTCCTCCTCTGGGCTAAAGGGACAAGGACTATCTGCAGATTACACAGCGTTTGGTTGTGAGGGTCGAGAAGGATGCTCCAGCTCCTGCCCAGGCTCTGGGGAAGCCTGTGCTAAGAAGAAAACGAAGAGCCACACATGCAGGTTTCTAGAAGCTAAAGAAGTATCTACTAGTGCCTTCTGGGAGTGGGATGTGAGCTTCTGACCCCATCTGGTTCCATTTGAGGAACCACACTGGTGAGCTTCAAGCACAGATGAGAAGACTTGGAGGGGATGTCCATGCCTTCTTCTACAGGCAGAATGTCTCTTTAACAACATCCCTTGCAGAAGCCCAGAAAGGTGCAGACGAGAATAAGCGTGATTCTCCTCTGGAGGAAATTGGGGTGACTTAGCAGAGTGTTACCAAGAGGCTGCATCCTCAGGGGTAAATCAAGTGATGACGTGGGCCTCTGCAAACAGACCAGTCTCTCAATATTCTTCCCTCTGCTCTCTACAAAACAGGAACATGGCCAGGGTGGACTTCAGCACATGAAAGCCATTGCCTTAAAGAGTATTGAGAAGACATCTATAAAGCCAACCTGGCAAGCTTTTGATCCATTCATCTACTCCCAGAGGGCATACGCCCTTTCCAGAACCTGGAACTAATACAGGAGTTTCTGGCAATGGGGCCAAGGTCCGTCGCCCGTCTGAGCAATGCAAATGTGCATGTCTGTGTCAGAAGACAGTATCCAGGGCAAAGACACCCTGTCATAAGAGGCAGTGCTGCAGGCAGGGCCTGTTCCCTGGTGGAGTTCCTGTAATGACTGCAACATGAGGTGGAACCGTCTTTGAGTCCCCCTACACTCATCCGTGGTGTTAGTCTCCTGCTTCACTCAGGCCAAGTTTCCCATTACATGCTTCATTCATCCTCTTCTATTGAGCAGTCCAGCAGATTTTGCCTTCCCGTTGAGCCCCTTCCGGCATTGTCTGTCTTTTGACCTACTGGCTGTGGAAATTACATTCCAAATCAGACACTGTACTTCAGGCCAACCAGCTTTATAAGCCCACACCCCATCCTCATTTCAGTCCCTGCCTTACCTAGAACCCCAGGCCCTTTTCCAACCTAGTTTATCCCTCCAGATTCTTCCCTGAAGCCTTTCCTGATGACTCCGGCTCATGTTGATTTCATATTCTCTCCAGAATGGAGTTATTAGTGGGTCTTATACTGACACATTGTCCACCAACACACTGACCCATACTTGGTCTTCCATGCTACATTGTGTGCAGGATAAAAGTCACCTAATGATTATTCATGACCCCATTGCCTTACCTAGGACTTGGGTTGGTACCAAACTCACAATAGATTCACTAAACTCCTACTAATGGATCCATTTCCACCTGTGATGACTGGTTTGGGTTTCTTACCGTGTTGCTATACACTAGTGGCTGCTCATCTTCTCCAATATGAACACCTACAAATGAGAGAAATGGCATTCAGAGAATTATTAGGTTTAGAAATCATACAATGATAAGAGGCTTTTATACCAGCTATATTTTTTCTTTTTAAGAAATATTTATT
This sequence comes from Ondatra zibethicus, assembly GCA_004026605.1. NCBI lineage: Eukaryota > Metazoa > Chordata > Mammalia > Rodentia > Cricetidae > Ondatra > Ondatra zibethicus. The sequence goes on from PVIU01022408.1 coordinate 21,168, forward strand.
TACTTATACATATGAGTGCTCAATCTGCATGTATGCCAGCATGACAGAAGAGAGCATCAGACAGAAGAGGGCATCAGACAGAAGAGGGTATCATATCCCCATTACAGATGGTTGTGAGCCACCATGTGGTTGCTGGGAATTGAACTCAGGACCTCCGAAAGAGTAGGCAGTGCTCTTAACCACTGAGCCATCTCTCCATCCCAATATCAGGTATCTTTTATTAGTCATTACACCAACAGTACACATTTGAGGAACAGTCACACGTGCATATGAGAAAAAGGAGAGCCACTGGGCACCAGATTGCTTCCTGAGGGTGTAGGAACCCCCTTCTATAGCAGTATATTGGGAACCATGGCTTCAGGGCCCCCCAGATGGGGAACCAATGGGGAGGATGAAGTTCAACATTGTTCTGAAAGGTACCTTATCTAGTCATCTTCTCTCTGGGGCTGTCAAGTCTTGGCTACATGTAAGGTATGTTGTAAAGCAAATAAGATAATAGAACAGAAAAGGAGAGGCCATAAGGAATTCATATGATTATAACATTGTTGAGCACTAATTGCTGAGTGCTTTGGATGGCTTTACAGGGTGTATATCATTTCACCTTTGCAATATACTGTAAACTCTTGCTGACATGAATAAGTGGATATCATTGTAGAAATAGAGGAAGGGGACCAAGCATAATGGGCATAAGGGACAAAAAGGAAGCAGAAGATAACTGAACTGTGATAGACCCACGCAATTAAATTATTCAGATACAAAAGAGAATAAAAGACCAAGGTACACTACGACACAATGGTTCAGTGGATGAAAGTCCTTGCTGCACAGGCCTGGTGACCTAAGTTTGACCCCCCCAAGACCCTGAATTTGAGTTCCCAGAAAGAGAAAAACTGACTCTCAAATGTTGTCCTCTGGTCTTCACACATGCTGTGGCACATGGACATTGATACATACACACACACACACACACACACACACACACACACACATGCACACATACACATATGCACATATACACACAAACACACACCAGCTTGATACTTATGGAAAGAAGTTGGTCATGAGAGGTCACATACTGTACTATGATTCCATTTACATACAATGTCCAGAATAGGCAAATCCATAGGATAGAAAACAGATAAGCAAGGGTCCCAAGGACTGGGAGAGTAGGGAGCCACGGCGTTGCTTAACAGATATGGGGTTTCCATTAGGAGTGGTGAAAATTCCTGAACTGGAGAGTGGTGAGGGCCACATAACATCGTACATATATTTAATGCCCCTGAACTCAATACTTTTATTTTTGTTTCTATTTTAAAACAAAACAAAATCAAAACTAGCAACAACAGCTCAAACAGAAACAGGATCCTAGAGGTAGGGGTGGCCACGGGGCTGGGAACCCTCTGGGAGCGTGTGACTCGCTGGAGCAGTTTCGAATCTCCCCAGGCCTGTAGTAACACGTCACACCATGACTGCACTAGAGGAGGTCATGCTGTCATTTGACCATCTCGGTGTCACCATGAAGGACAAGAAATGTTGGTGTTTTCTGTGTTCTACAGAACGACACCTGCTCCTGTAGCCGCTTCAGGGTGGTCTAAATCCCTGTCAGTTGATTCTAGTGGCCAGTTGAGAGAGAATTCAGCCATTCTCCTCCTCATGAGCCAACATCCATGAGAAATCCGCCTCCAGCTCCTTTGGCCCTGAAAGGAGACCATATGTACTGCTTGCTTTTCTCCTCAGCATCTTCTCAGAGCAGATGTCACTCCTCGGCAGTTCTGCCTTCTAGAACTGCTTCCCATAATGCCATGAAAACAGTGATTATTGCTAAGAAACTAGTCCACCCATGCCTGAAGCTCTTCCAAGAGTCGTGGCTGGGAAATGCTGTTTCCTGGGGCCTGAAGAAGGAAGAAGAGGAAGAGGGTCTGAGGACGTCATTCTACCTCCAGCCTATGCTTGCTCCTCTCACTCTGTCACAGTGCAGTCAGTGACAGGGAAGAGCCACTCTAACCGTGTGCCCATCAGCGCATCTGCACATACGGGGACAAAAGGCTATTAAATACACTCCATGTTATTTATTTTGCAATCGACAGAGTTGAGCTACTTTAAAAACACACACAGCTCAATCAATTTCTTTTGTAGATTCCAAGAGAAGCTTTATTCAGTTCAGGAACACAGCAACAGCTGGGGAAGCTATTCCCAAGGCAAGGAACAAAGACTTGTAATTATTTATAGTGTGGGAGAAAGAGAAAGAAAAGTGGGGAGGATGGAGATAATGCAGATAGGGGAGGGGGAAAACAGTGGCTGGAATAGCCAGATCAGCACTAACACTCTAGATTTTTGTTGTTGTTGTTCCTTCACTATGGAAGATTCTTTCAACTTTGCTTCAGTGGTCTGCTCCACTGGCCTATCCCTTCCCGAAGCTCGTCATGGTCCCACCTTTCCCCAAAGCCCATCTTCTGTTTGTAGAATCTAGAGCTCCCACTACTACCTGCTACCCCATTCCCAAACTCCCATCTCCGTGTCCACCATACAGGAGTTTCACCCTGCTTTGCAAGGAAACAACTTTCGCATCTGAGGTCCGCCCCCAAGCCCCATCCCAAAAATCTCACTTGTGACCACTGGGCATAATGACACAGCTCACAGAAATAACGGGGGCCTCGGATGCTGATGCAGGCAGGTAATAGAATGCGCTGAGACAGGTGGGCTTTTTAGTCCTCTCGTGTTGCAGTGCATGAGCAGCCGGTTGAATCACGACCAAAATGCATTGTTGCAAACTGTGGACTAGGGGCTATTTCATAGTAGGAGATGGCTCAGTGGGTAAAGAGCTTGCTTGTAAGCATGAGGATGACTGGAGTTTGTATCTCAGCATCAATGTAATTGGGGCAGATGTGGCACCCCTCCTGTACCCCCCTACCCTGGGCTTTGGAGGCAGAGACAGGGATTCCCTGTGGTAAACTGGCTAACCAGACTACCCAAATGAGTGAGCTCTAGAAAAGATCTTGTCAAAACAAGTAAAAAGTGGAGAGACCTCTGGCCCCCCAACACATGCACACACATTACATTTAAACATGCAAACACACATGAATGTGTACACACACACACATAAAAGAAAATAATTGGAAGAGGGTAAGTTGTGTCTATGACCACTGTTTTTAATATCATTTATTTTTATGTAACTTAATTTCTAATACTGGTTCTACTAATCACCAGTTCAAAAAGACTTCCACCCCCCCACCCACCCCCGCCACCCAGTCAGTGATTGACTTCTACAGGCTTGTGTGGGCCAACGCTGCCACCAGTTCCCATATCCAGGCCTCTGCTGCAGGTGCTTGTATCTACCCAGAAAGCAGTCATTTCTCAGAATGGAGCCTGGACCCCCTCAGGGCGGGGCCAGGAGCTGGCAGAACACAGTCCTCAGCGCGTGGGCACCCCAAGCACTGGTGCTGAAAGGAGCTGTCTGAAAGCCTGGAAGCACAGAAGCGTTTCCTAAGTGTCTGGTAGTGGTTGGCTTCCGTAAACACTGGGTAACTGAATAGCAGAGAGAAAAAAAAAAAACAAAAGCAAGAAATAAACATAGACCTGCCTTTAACCTATTTATCTGAATCAGTTAAAGTCACAGATGTGTGCTCTGCCCCGGGCAGACTTGGGGATAAAGTGTTAAAGGAGAGGGAAAGAAGTCAGAGAGGAAAAGGAAGGGGCCAGCCTGAAGCAGGAAGTGCACAGAAGAATTGGGGCAAAGAGACTGGCCAGGTTTCTGACCCACCAGAAAGAAAAACAAACTAAGAAGGGAAGTGACATGGTATGGGGCCATTGTTTCTATAAATGCCCTCCACTGTGAAAACAGTTCCTGCAGCGCTAGAGGGTATATCTCAGGTTTTAGTGTGGAAACCATGAGCTTAGTGTGCAGTGGTCCTAGGGAGCCTATCTACAGCACCCACACCCACCATCCTGAAAATCCCTTATTTTTGGAGATCCTGATATTGATCTGTTCTTCTATGGAAATAGATTTATTGCCTCAATTTGAGAATCCGGCACACTCAGGAGTTCTGGAGCTTCTCGCAGACCCAGGTGTCTTTGTTAGGGTTTCTATTGCTCTGAGAAAACACCATGACCAAAAGTAACATGGAGAAGACAGCTTTTATTTGGTTTACACTTCCTTATCACAGCCCTTCATTGGAGGAAGTCGGGACAGGAACTCAAGCAGAGCAGAAACCTGGAGGCAGGAGCTGAGACAGATTCCATGGAGGAGTGCTGCTTACTGGTTTGCTCCCTGTGGTTTGCTCAGCCTACTTTCTTATGGAACCTAGGACCATCAGTTAAGGGATGACCCCACCACAATGGGCTGGGCTCTCCCCCATCAATCGCTAATTAAGAAAATGCCCTACAGTACTATGGGATAATGCTCTTGTACGCTGTAAAGATTTGTCACTTGCATTGGTTTACTAAAACACTAATTGGCCAACAGCCAGGTAGGAAGTATAGCGGGGACAATCAGACCAGGAGAATTCTGGGAAGAGGAAAGGCAGAGATGCAGTCACCAGCCAGATGCAGGGAAAGCAAGATGAGACTGCCTCACTGAGTAAGGCACCAAGCCACGTGGCTACACATAGACAAAAATTATGGGTTAATTTAAGTTGTAAGAGGTAGTTAGTAATAAGCCTGAGCAATAGGTCAAGCAGTTTATAATTAATATAAGCCTCTGTGTATTTATTTGGGACTGAGCAGCTGTGGGACCAGGCAGGACAGAAACTTTTGTTAACACTACAGGCTTGCCTACAGCCTGATCTTATGGAGGCATCTTCTCAATTGCGGTTCCCTTCTCTCGGAGGACGTTAGCCTGTGTCAAGGTGACCTGAAATCTCACCAGCGCGTTAGTGCTGGAAAGCAGCTCACCTGCCTTCTCGTCAGCATTCCATGCTATCAGAACTGCACTTGTCATTTAACTTGCTGTGCCTCCTTCTGCAACTTGTGGCCCCTCTCTGGGCCTCTGTTTCCTTACTTTGATGAGAAAATTAGATGGTTTTAAAGCTTCCTTCCAGCTGTAACATCCTATGAGCACAAGTTCATTTTTCATCCTGACCCAGATTTTAAAGATAATGTACTTAAAATAATATCAAATTTGAAAGTGATCAGCTCTCTCCTACGCTTAGAAATGTCATCACTGGCCGTGCCTTGGTAGGTGTTGAGTCCTATTTCAGTGCCTGGGGGTTCAGAAGAGGAGGAAGAGAGTGTGGGAAGGAAACCAATTCTGTAACCTCCTCAGGACTCCTGAGGCCAAGTTGATGCTTTGGCCTTAAATCCAAACAGTCATGAGCTATGAATGTGCTTTAGGATGGGGGCAAGAATGATGCTTTCTGTCACAGGGTGCCTGCTCAAGGCCTTGGGTATGACATGCTTTCTCTCTGACTTTCTCAAAACTGCTTGTCAAGGTGTGTGCAGTATGGCAGTCCCCCAGGCATAAATAAGCAGGGGCTGAACTTGTCAATTTAACCTAGCTCAAGGGGCCCGGGTTCAAACTTGACTCTGGCACTTTTCACGTGCTGCCTTTGCCAAAGGGCACTTGGTTAAGGAGGATGGCTTCAGACCAGCATCACCAGCAGGAGCTGGGGGACTAAGAAATGCAAATGTGGGTCTTTGCCTCAGTCTACTGAGTCACATCAGGGTGCGGACCAGGGAGCTGGGAGAGCATGGGGATTTTCTATTTTCTTTCTCTCCCTTCTTGCCTCCCTTCTCCTCCCTTCATCTGCCCATGGTCAGTTGGCCCTGTGACTTTTGACCCTGTGATGAGCCAGCAAAGCATAGTGGGGACCTGTGGAAGAGCAAAACCATTTGCTTCGTGTCAGAGATATGAGACAGAGTTCCCATGGAAGGCATCAGGGTCCCCACAGTCCTTGGAGGGCACATGCCCAGTGGTCTAAAGACCCCTCCCCAGATCCACCATTTAAAACTTCTACCATCTTCTACCACTATCAGTCTGGGATCAAATTTTTAACACACTGGCTTTGGAGGACATTGCAAATCCCAATTCTAGCACTGCCATTGGGTGGGAGGCAGGTTTGACTTGCAGAGGAGCAGGGGAGTCCAACTGTAGAAAGTCAACAGTCTCCAATTCCATCTTAGTGGGGTACAGCACGAGTCACGACCCCTACAGAGAGTAGGTGATGGGGATTCAGGGTATCTGGCAGATTTTTCTCTGGTCCTAGGGATGACAAGATGCTATGGGCTCCTGCTCCTTTACCTAACAGGTGCTCAGGTATCGTTTCGTCCTAAGCAGACCCACTCAGCGTTGGAGAACTACTTCAGGCTGCCAGGGAACTTCAGCCATGTGCTCAGTGCCGTTCCCCCTGAACAGACGAAGATGCTGGAGAAAATCCTTACACAGCACAGGCTGGCCTCATCCTACATTCCCAGCTCCAGACTGCAAGTGGCTATAAGCACCACCTAGCCATCTCACCCTTCTCCTCTTGGCTTTCCTTGCTGCGCCCCCCACTTTCCTCCCTGCCTCCTTCTTCCTCCTCCCCAGGCTCTAGCCCAGCTCTGGGGATGACCATGCCACATGCTTGGCTTGGAAAATAGAAGCCAACAGATGGGAACTCTCTCAACTTGCCACCGCCAAATATGCACAGCCTCCTCCATCTTCCACCTCAGGCCTCGCTCGTTGGTCCCTGGAGTAGGAGTAGCTACTGGTTTCAACGTCTGGGCTCTGAATTTGAGGTCAGGATCCCAGTCCATGTTATCTATTCCAGGAATTCACAGTCTGTTGTCTGTCTGTCTGTTTTGTCTGTCTCTCTCCATCCATTTATATCTCCCTTCCTGCATCTGAAAACTCTCACTGTCTCCCATACCCTTTCGTCTGTCCTAGGCCATAATCTCAGATACTTGAGAAATACACAAAAGTTTTAAGACAGCAACTGTCTCCTTTGGTGGTACTTTCCCCTCCAGTTCCTACCACATTTTTCTGCTCATCTGTCCAAGCCTTCTGTTTTTCTCTCCCTCTTCTCTCATTCCCTCACCTGGTTTCAACCCACCACTCTGTGAAGCAGGAATGTTCAGCCCATCCCAGAGTACTTTTCTTCCCCAAGGGACACTTGACAATATCTGAACGTGTGTGTGTGTGCGTGTGTGACGGAGGCAGAGTTTCATACCCCAAGCCAGCCTCGAAAGTCTTCCTACCTCAACCTCCCCAGTGCTGGTATTACAAGTGGTCACAATGATGCCCCACTGATGGGCAGCTTTACTTGTCATAACTGGGGGAAGGATGCTCCTGACATCTAGTGGGCAGAGCTAGGGACACTGCTGAGCATGCTACAACACAGAATGACCTGGGTGCATGGTCAGGATGGTGCCATTGTTGAGGAAGCCTGATGGAGACTCTCCTGCTAAGCTTAGCTGGGGCTTCCTGGAAGCCAAGTCTAAGGAATAATTTTCTGTGCTCATCAGATGTGTCCCTTCTCTCCATCGCCCTCTCTCTGCCCCTCCTTCTATTTGTTCCCTCAGCTCTCTCTTATCCCTATACTATGGTCCTTCCTTTACACTTTTCTCCTCTCTCTGGCTCAGGCTTAGGCTGCCTATCTTCTTGAGTTCTTCCTCTTCCTAATGGCTCTTTTACGTGACTTCCTATCATTTTTATGCTGGATGGGAGCCAGTCTGTCTGGCTCGAGTCCCAGCTCCCAGCTTCCCAGCTGAGTGTTCATAGTAACAATTTCTTCGTGTTTTTTGGCAGCCTCGGTCTCTTCTTCAATAGACTGGGGATATGATGGCACTTACTGCAAACACCTGAAATAACTAAATGACAAGACTGTGTGTGTGTGTGTGTGTGTGTGTGTGTATCGCGTGGCATATAGCTTACTCCATGTTCTCTGTTATGTTTATGACACAAAGTTATCTTTTTACTTTTTACCTGGGAAGTGAAAGAAACCACAGGTCTCTCACAAATGTGAAAGATTATTGGGCTGACAAAATCAAAAACACAAACGATTCCCTATGCTGGAGAGGATGTGGAGTAAGGGGAACTCTCATCCATTGCTGGTGGGAATGCAAACTTGTGCAACCTCTTTGGAAATCAGTGTGGCGGTTTCTCAGGAAATTGGGAATCAACCTACCTCAGGATCCAGCAATACCATTCTTGGGAATATACCCAAGAGAAGTCCAATCATACTACAAAAGCATTTGTGCAACTATGTTCATAGCAGCATTGTTTGTAATAGCCAGAACCTGGAAACAACCTAGGTGCCCCTCAATGGAAGAATGGA
>PVIU01022409.1:0-29515 GCA_004026605.1 Ondatra zibethicus
TGCTCTTGGGTAGGCAGAATTAACATAGTAAAAATGGCAATCTTACCAAAAGCAATCTACAGATTCAATGCAATGCCCATCAAAATCCCAGTGAAAGTCAAAGACTTAGAAAGAATGGTATTCAACTTCATATGGAAAAGCAAAAAACCCAGGATATCCAAAACAATCCTGTATAATAAAAGAACTTCTGGAGGCATCAAAATCCCTGACTTCAAACTCTACTACAGAGCTACAGTACTGAAAACAGTCTGGTACTGGCATAAGAACAGACAGGAGGACTAATGGAACCGAACAGAAGACCTGGATATCAATACACACATCTTCGAACACCTGATCTTTGATAAAGAAGCAAAAAATATCAAATAGAAAAAAGAAAGCATATTTAACAATTTAACAAGTGGTGCTGGCATAACTGGATATCAACATGAAGAGTGAAAATAGACCCATATCTATCACCATGCACAAAACAGGTCTACATTTCCCTAAGTAACCTCATCTCCCCATTTGTAAGTTTCGATGGGGGAAACATCTTAATCCCTATTTAGAAAAACCCCTAAATAGATCCTACATCCTGTGTCATACTCATTGCAGGGAAGGTTTGAAGGCCTCTCTTAACGCACCCCATGGACACCATCCTGGTCTCCTCTCCTCTGCAGTCTTCCTGAGTTCTGGTGTCTCCCCTGCGTGGGGCACCCCACAGATGAGTAGCACCGGACTGCAACAAGGCTGCCTTACTGTCTCACATCTGACTCTCATGTCCTTTTGCTCTTTAAACATCATGCTGCATGACTAACATTTTCCACCCCTTTATCCCTGTGGTAAGCTATGGGGAGGGAACTCTCGGGCAAAGATCTGGACTATGGCAGGACAGGAATATAGGTAAATACTGTATGTAGAAGAGAGGGTAAGAGGTGAGGGGAGGGAGGGGAGAGGAAGAGAGAGAGGGGGGAAGATTTGTCATGGAAGGAAAGAATGCCCTGTCACCTGGAGGGGTGCGCTATGACAAAGGAGCATGCTGAACCCCCTAGGGGATAGAGATGGAAACCGGAGCCTGAGACAGGCAAAGAGCAGACTCTTCAGGCTTCTTCAGGAAGACTGGCTTGTGAGCAGGGGTGTGAACTTGAAGACAAACAAGTGGGAACACTAGAGTCAAGCGATGAAATTTGTTCCTCAGGAGTAATCATACGAACAGACCAGTCTGAGACCAAAGATGGAGAGGATGAGCTATGTAGGAAGCTAGAAGGGTCAGAGGAAGGGCAGGAAATGGCCATATGGAATGTGAATGACCAGAAAGTCCACTGCTCCTCTCCAAGCAGTGCTCCTGCCAGAGCTGGAGAGTACAGGCTTTGGGGACAAGCACGCTTGATTTTAAACCCCCAGGATAATCTTATTTGCCTCTGTGAGGATAAATGCAAATGTGTAAGAATTTATACATTGCAAGCACTTATGACATACTAGTATCATTCTTATTATCGTAACTATGACTTTTAGAGAGAAAAACATTAGGGGATATAAGGAGCTCGGAGCATGCTGGATTGAGAGGCACACTGAGTCACGAATGGGACAGAATGGAAGGGACAGCCACTGGGGTTGGGGAGCCAGAGTTGATGCCACATGTGATTTAAAGTTGCAAAGGACTATGGGAGAGAGGGATGTGGGGGAGGAGAGAAGGAAGAGAAGGAGGCAGGGAGAGAGGAGGGGGAGGGAAGAGGAGAGAGGGAGAAAGGGGAAGAAACTGGTAAGTCTAGGTCTCCCAACAGTCCCAAGAGGATCACACAAAAGGAACAAACGGAGTTTCTTATTTTTTTTTTCTGAGCTGGAAGCAAAGCAGAAAAACAAGGTGATGGAAAAGTACAGAAAATGGTGAGGGAGAGACCATGTCATGGAAGGTATTCCCCTCCCCTTAGACAGATAAGGGAGTGTGGCAGGCTGGAGAGGCTCCCTCTGGAGGGGTGTGTGGTTGTGGGGGTGTTCCCACAAACACACGGTGCCAGTTGCGTGCAAAGGCTTTTCTGTCTTTCGTTGTAGAGTGTTTCCCGAGACTGCCTGGGATACACTCTTGTTCAGATCATGGCACAATTCCTCGGGTCCAAAGGCTCTGGTTGACACTCACTAGAGCAGCCCTTCCAGTGTGGCTCAAGAGGTCATGCCTTGTTCTGCTCAGGGGAGGAGACACAGTGAGCCTGAGCTGTGTGGTCCAGAGCACAAACTCCATCAGCAAGAAGGAGGACAGGGCCTTAGGATGGAATACTAAGTGCCAAGTGTTTGTGTTTGAAACCTATCTGTCCTCTCGGGCCAGCTCACTTCCAGCTATCCTGTGACAGGCTCTACAGTATGGATTTTAAGACAAGCACTCACAGGCAAATGCCCAGATGGTTCTCTACTCATGAGAGTGACCACAGCACTGAGTGTCGCTGAGCACCTTTCTAAGCACTTTGCATCCAGTGTGTCTTCTTAGGATTGTCATAGAAGGAGGTGGCATTCCTGCCCTGCTTCTTCTGGAGAGGAACCAGAAGCCCAACACACTCAAAGTCACCAAGTAGGAAGTAACCTGCCCCGCATTCTGGGGTCATGTTATCTTCTCAGAAAGAAGCCACTAAAAGCGAAAAAGAAAACCACTTCAGAATCTAATGGACGGGAGCACGTAGTTGCCTGGGTCAGTCGCCCACCCTTGTCTACACTTTGTGGAGGGCGGCATCAAGACAACACACGAAGGACAGTATCCTGTGAGGGCCTGGAGTCATCCCCAGAGGCAAGCATCCATGCGCCGACTGAATCAATCCTTCTAGTTACTTTTCATTTTCTAACCCTTTTAATATTGATTTTCTTTGTATCCTGCTTTTATCATTCTTTTGATCACTTTGGCTCCCCCCAGGTGCTTATTTCCTTTGCTTCCCAACTGGTTTCTTAAGAATTCTCTCTAGCAAAGCTTTCAATCAGTGGTTTCCACGTAATATTTATTGTGTCTTCCTCTGTACCCACAGAGGAAGGCATGCCAGGTTTCTCTAGCAGAAGCACAGAATGTGGGGCAGAAAAGGTCCTCAGAGAGCAAGCGCTCTGTCAAATGTGCTGCCGGAGCCTCGGGAGGCACCTTTGTTAGCCTTTGCCTGCCTTTTAAAAAGAAAGACCTCATTGTCATCAGTTATGTGGCACTAAACAACGATCGGGAACTCTGGGGTGTAGGCGCTCACCTCCAAATGTCTCCCTTCTCCTTCTCCCTGCAGCGCAGCCCCTTCCTCTCGGGACGCTGGTGAGAGGTTGCCAGCATGGACACAGAAAGGCTCCCTTCTTTTCCTGTCTTAAGGAGGCAGTCACTCTAGTGACTGCCCCGTTGGCAGCCTACCTAAGTATCTTTCATACATTTTAAACATTGCTTTCTTTTTCTAAAGCTTTCAACATCAAAACAAAACAAAACTGGGACAGTCTTCCAAAGCGGTAGAAGCAGCGTAGACCACTCACTGTATGTGGCTGACCTGCAGCTGATAAATCAAGTCTCATTTCCTAGCAACTGTGACAGAAAAGGGGCCTGGGCTGCATCACAGAGTCAGGGGAGCTGACTCCCTGTCCACCAGCACTAGTTTTCCATATACCAGAAGCTATCTTGATGGCATAAATGTCCGAGCATGTCTATGCTTCCTGAGGACTTAGTCTGCACTGGGTCTTTTACTATGGTTTTATGAACTGATTATTTAGCTCTCTCAGTCTTCTTATGTCTATTTTTTTCATAAGGAAAAGCAACAAAAATAAAAGCCTACTGGACAGGGTTGAAGCCCAAGTGCACTGATGTCTGGTACTGGGATTTTGGACCCAATTATCTGCAAACAGACAAATGGGAGTGCAGAATAATCACTTATAAATCAGTTTTAAGTTCTCTCTAGTATGATAACATTCCAGATTAAGAACCCTAAATAATGCTAATAAGAAAAGCAGAGGGTGGCAGGAAGCTCCATTTTCCAAGCTGGGTCTCTCTTGGCTTTATGGCAAATTCCCATCATTAGTGTGGCACTGCATACCGGAGCAGGCAAAGGGTTTGAACATATCATGAGCCAGGCGCTGCATGTCACCGGAGCAGGCAAAGGGTTTGAACGCATCATTAGCCTGGTGCTGCATGTCACCATAGCAGGCAAAGGGTTTGAACATTGACATGTTTCTTGTCCAGATTGGTTCTAGATTTTCTGAGCTGGTAGGGAATAAATGAACATGGGGGAGGAAAAGCAAGAGGGGGAAAGAGACGGGGCAGGCAGATTTAATCAATTAAAAGTAGAAAAGAAGCAAAAGTAGGAAAAGAAAACAGACCCCAGTGGAGTCAGTGGACATAGTTTAAAGCCTGCCACAAATGTTTTATGTGGTCTGTGTGGACTTGAAGGACTCAGTTAAACATTCTTTACAATGCTCTGAGTGAAATAAGTATTATCAATTATAAGATTTATTTTTATTACTTTAAATTATTTGCACGTGTGTCTGTGTGTGCAGTCCTCCAGGAGGCCAGATGGGGGCAACAGATCCCCTGTAGCAGGCAGCTGTGGGCCACCTAAGGTGGGTGCTGGGAACTGAACTCCAATCCTCTATAAGAGTAGTCACTGAAACATCTCTTCAGTCCCAGTTTATGAATTTTGAAAAGTAATTAAAATATATTTTAGAGCAAGGTGAATGGGCATGCATTCTGCAAATATAACGTTTAAATAGATTTTAATTTTAGGTGTAGTACCTGGAAGGATAGTCTGAGTTTTAGGCAAGTTCCTAAATGAACCTGTAAATATGGGTCCTACTCTGAAAAACAGCAATGAAATGTAATGATATCATCAAATTGCTGTCAATTTACATGAAGCATCATATGCACAATCCCTCAGACAGAGGCTGGCATGGGACAGGTGTCTTTCCTCCCCCAGGCAGACCCTTAGAAACCATGAGATTTCTCAGTAAGAAAACAGCATGAAAGTCATCTCCTAAATTTTATTCCATTGAAAACTGCACAGTTTTTAACAGACTGTTCCTGGGCTATAGGACCATTACCCTGGAGCATGGGCACATAGGCACAGTTACTCATTGCTATGGTTTGTCAAAGAATGTCTATGTCTGATAGTGGGTTAGGGAAAAGTGCAAGGCACAACTGAACACAGTAGAGAAGCAGGATTTCAAGACCAAGGTCCCATTGAAAGATTATTCTCTTGCACACCAGTAACTGTGAGCTTTAATTGAATTAGTCACAACGCTCCTTCTCCCAGCACTCCTGAAAGCCCAGGAGTGAACCCCATCCTCTATGTTTTTTAATGATTGGTTTTAATTGTAAATGTGACTCAATTCACGAAGGACTATCTAGAGCAGGCTGACCTGTGGGTATGTCTGTGGCGGGTAAGTGAGAAGGGAAGACCTGCCCACTGTGAGTGGCACTATTCCCTTGGCAGGAAGTTCTGGACCGTACAGAGGAGAGGAGCACCCTGAGCACTAGCATGCTTAACAGTGCATGCATTAACACACTGCGCTCTGCTTGGAACCGTGGATGGAACGTGACCAGCTGCTTTGTGTCCTGCCATCTGCATTCCCTGCAGCGTGGAGCGTCACCTGGAACTGTGACCACAAAGACCCCTTCTCGCGTGTGCTGCTTCTGTCAGGTGTTTTATTAGAGTGACAGGAATGAGACTAGGGGACCTCGGAGAAGTACCTCTGCCACAAGGAACAGCAAACATATATATTTCTTGGTGACTTAAATGCTCTAAGCTTTATTCTTACTTTGTAAGTCATGACCATAAATTTAGGAAAATGCTTCAAATTATAGCAATCAATTCATTTTTCTTGACTCCGAACAATCAGCTAAACCAAGTGCTCTAAGAGCCAAGAACCTCAGGCGAGGCCCCAACCTACCCACTCACAAACCTGACAGAACATCAAGTTGCATGTGAGCCCATGCCCTCTTCTTGTAGGAACTCACTGCCAACACCAGCAGCCCAAGGGCCAGGAAAGCTGAGCCAGTGCACCGCTCCCAGAACTAGCTCTAACCTGAGTCTGCTCTGACATCACCTCCATGTCCTACTTATGCGCATGTGCCCACATATGCGCATCACTGCCACTTCTCCCATAGAGCTTTCTTTACCCCACCTCTCCCCTGAAATGCAGTCAGCTCCACCACTCTTTGGCAGCGCTTTCTTCTATCTGATCACGGGCTGGCTGAATGGACCCCTTCGAGGTCACATATTTGATCTGTAAAAACTCACGCAGGACTAGAATCATCTCTTATTTGAGACATTCACTGTGACGTCTTTCTTGTTCCCCAGGCTTAAGTAGTATGTACTGAATGAATTCTGTCAGCAGAAGCAATGGCATTTAATGTAAGCCTTCAAGAACAGGAGAGATGAGCTGGGCATGGTGGTGCACTAGGGAAACTGAGGGGAAAATTGCATGAGTCTAAAGCCACCAAGGGGGAGTGTCAGGCCAGCCTCGGCTACATCATGAACCTTCTTAGACACACACAGACACAGACACAGACACAGACACACACACACACAAGGAGAGACGGGGGAGAGAAAGAGAGAGAGAGAGAGAAGGAAAGATGGTGTAGGACATGGAGACCAAGCTGCACATGGGGACAACCTCAGCAGCGTAACAGAAATGAGAAAGTACATGCTTTCTCACAACTGCAAAATAGACTTACAAAATGAACTTCATTTTGCAGGTCCTGGCTAGGCTTTGGGGATACTGGAACAAGACTATGGCCCCAAGTCACTGGAAGCTAAAAGAAATATTTAAGAAAAGTTGAGGCTAGACGTGGAGCTACCATGGCACTTAGAGCCTCGAGGAGGGAAGTGGATTTGTGAGTAAAATACGTATGACAGAAGCAGGTGATTGTCTACCAAATAATGATGCTAAGGGCTCCAGTTTGAGTAACTCTGGAAATGGAGGTTCAGTTAAAAATAAAAAAAAAAAAATAGATGTGTGTGGTGGTATACCTCTGTGAGTTTGAGGCCACCCTCGTCTATATAATGAGTTCCAAGCCAGCCAGGGATGCTTTGTGAGGCCCCATATAAACAAACAAACAAATAAATAATACAGGCTTGGGGAAGCTCTTGTAAGAGAGGTGGGAAGAATGTGAGAGCCGAAGAGAGCCATGAAGGCTGGCTTTTGGTCATGAAATGGCCATTGCGCTCATAAATTCCCTGAAGCTATGGTTGCCTGAATGATATCAAGCCAGCAGAGGTTCCAACATGCCCAAAACCAGTTCTAACTGGATTTAGTGGGTTTCACGAACCCAAAAGGGAGGGGGAATGTGTTAGGGATGCCTGTTGGAGGGCAGAAGGAAAAGGACATGATCAAGGTACATTTCATATGGACGAAAATGGTATTGTGGTGGTTTGTATGGGTATGTCTCCCATGGACTAATGTGTTAGCATGTTTCGTCCATAGGGAGTGACACTATTAGGAGGTGTGGTCTTGATGGAGGAAGTGTGTCACTGTGGGGGTGGGCTTTGTGGTCTCATATGTGCTCAAGCCACTCCCAGTGTGGCAGACCACTTCCTGTAGATTAAAATGTAGAACTCTCAGTTCCTTCTCCAGCACCATGTCTGCCTGCATGCTGCCATGTCCTGCCATGATGATGACAGAACCTCTGAACTGTAAGTCTCCACTCCCAATTAAATGTTTTCCTTTATAAGAGTTGCCATGATTATGGTGACTCTACACAGCAATAGAAACCCTAACTAAGACAGGTGTTCTATTTAAACATAAGGGAGGAAGTTTCAGAAAAAAGACTATTTCCATTTTAAATATCAGGAGTCCTTAAGTCTTGCTAAGATAGTCAGGGATGAGATCTACCAGGTAAGGTAAATAATAGTGCTGGGACATAGGGAAAGCCTAGCTAGAAAGTGTTTCAGCAGGAAGTGTCATCACTTCGAGCTAGGCCAGGAGACAGGACAGGGCTGTGCAAGCAGACAAGGCTCTAACACAGACCCTTTAGTGATATCTACAGTTCCCAAGTGGCAGCACTGAGAGAAAATGGTTAGCCAGACAGGGGGGAACACAGGACAGCACTGCAATACAATAGCCAAACAACGAGACTGACAGGACATACCAAACCACTTACCGCGTTGAAAAGACGAAGGTCAAAAGCATGAAACTCAGTTGAACGGAGACTACTGAGGAAAAAACAAGACAAGACAGTGACTGAGTGGGAGTTGGCACCACGAGAGTCTCCTGCAGCCTGCTGAGCTCAACCTAAAACTTGTTTAAAACTAAAAACAGCTAAACCAATATACACTGCTAAGCTGGCAGAAACATACAAGATTGGACTTAAGCTGTTCTCCCCGACACAGCTGATGACGTCAGCACTCGGGAAGATCCAGAACACCCTTTGAGGTGGATTTAATGATCTCGTTTGTTCGATTTAAAAGAACTGGCTTATACTAAGAGACGAATAGCACAAATGTATACATAATGTATTCCTTGAAACAACTCATCTTGATGTTAAAAAAGATTATTTGCTATTGTAATATTAATAAAAGTCATGCTTGAAATTACAGGACAACTAGAATACAAAGTTTCTCTTTAAGCTTTAGTAGTTACTGACATTTAAAGTATGCTGCTCCTTAAAAGTAAAGAGCCATTTCTTTATATAAACTTTATTAGAAACTAAGATGGAAGCTTTTACACATTATCCGATGCAGCTGAATTATTATCAACGTACAATAACATCCTATGTCACAAATCTTTTTGAAATCACTGTAAGCGATCAGATTGAGTTTAACTTAAGTTGGTGACTTATTGAGCTGTGACACATCCGGTGGAGAATGTGGCGCATATTATGGCTTCTCTTATCTAACACACATTACTGTGGATCAGAAAATGGTGCATGGAACATGAAAGTAAAGCAGATTAAGATCACAAATGTAGGGCTGATGTCTTCCTAAATTACATATATATAAGATCAAGTCAGTGAGTAAATAATAGCCAAGGGGATGGAACTGCTTCACAATACTGCAGAGGAGGCCAGGGGACGGCAGGACCTCCTGAATTCTGACTTACTTATGAAGAGTATGAGGATGAGGCTGAATTTATCCAGGTCGATATGTGGGTTGGAGAAGGTATCGCAGAAGGTGGTGTAGATGATCATTAGGAGCACACTGCTGCTGACGGCACCGAAAGGGGGCTTCTTCCTTTCGAGCCAGTCCTTGATGAATCTGCGGACGATCTGAAACACAGAGATCAACAGGTCGTCTCTTCTCTGAGATGTAGGGAGTGGAACTGGGCATCACAAAGTGACTCTGACAGCGCAGACAGAATGGGAAGAGAATGATCTGCATGGTGGCCACAGTGGACTTCAAAGCTTCCCCGCCTTGCCACTCTTCTTCTGGGGAATTTGGTATTTGTGGTGCAACTTCCACTGGGTGTCCATAATGAGAGTGGATTTTCAACTCCATTCAAACCCATCCTTAATCATGCCAAATGCTCTTTGCTAGCTGTCACTGAGACAGGCCCATTAAGCCTCCCCCAAGTTTATCTCCTCTGCTAATCTTAATGGATGTGTGTAATTATCACAGTCCCCTTTGCCTCAACAGACAATTCCAAGTGTGACTTTGGGAATCTTAAAAATCTGACATCTTTAAGAATTTCAAGACAGTAGATAATCGAAAGTGATCCATGAAACATATTAATATTTAAAACACTAGCAATGCACCAGAAGTTTTTAATTAAATTATAACTCATGCTTGAAAAGCAAAAGTGCATGTGTTGTGGGAGTTTAAATAATTCACATATGAATATCTAGAGTTTTCTGTGAATCCAAAGACAAATGCCATTTGTACGCTTTTAGAATTCTAAAATTAATACTTAAAAAATGAATAAACCTATCCTAACTTTTCTACAAAAGAACTGGTGAAATAAAAGTTATAATGCAGCATCTTCTTATTTTAAGACCAACTCAGATATTTAAAATCAGGACAGTCTGAACACTGGTGGTTCTGCTGGTTTGGGCATGGAAATCAGCCAAGTGTCTTTTCACTTTTGAAGGAAGTGGTACAAGTTCCACCATCCAGATGAGAGTGGAGAAATTTTAAGTTTTGATTCATTCCTTATCCTGAATAAATGAATGTGAAATTTCATAACAGGCTGAGTTACCAGAGATCCACTAGCAGTTATGAGGTCAGGGAACCACTGTCATCAAAAAGGCTAAGTTTGCAACAGAGCACACCCTTATGGATATCAGAAACAAAACAGGATACAGTCATCTCTACTAGCCACGGTTGTGTTTCCTGCAGTTTTGAACACCTGTGGGCAAGTTCACCCTGAATATGGCAAGTAAAAACTCAAGAACTAAGAAACTCACAAACTGTGAATACATTTTATTGTAGTTTGTTATTATAATTAAATTCATTATGGTTGCAGTTAATCTTTTACTAGGCCTAACTTGTAAATTGAACTTCATCATATGTCTGTGTGTATGCATTTACGTGTGCAGAATAAAATCTACAGTGGGTTCGGTTCTATCCATGGCTTCAGGCTTCCACCAGAGGCTGATCAGGATAACACAGGATCTGCACTCTCTCGATTGCACCTTTTGGTGAATGATTGCTGAATCTGCTTCCCTCAGCTCAAGGAATGAGTAAGCTGACTGTAAATAGGTAAGAGTCTTAAAAGAAGGCTGGTCACTTGATAATAGGCACAGGAACACAACCTTGAAGCTTGTGTGTTGTGGGAATGAAGAGGAAAGAGTATATAGACTGATCAGCAATGGTTGAGACTTCTTTAGAAGTGGATCTTATATTCAAGTAATAACTGCTTCACTGAAGTACTGATGGGGAAGGAGAACTCTCAAACTTTTTATTAATTGGTGTTCATTTATTTTCTTAGTGTTGAAAATGTACTGTGTAGAGATAAGAACAGGTCTGTTGCCCAGTGTTATCGACTAGTGTATAGGAAATGAATTCTGCAGAGCAGTCTGTGAGGTATCATAGGCGGTGAGATGGCTTTTGTACAAAGTTGACAGACACCATGGGACTTCATTTAGGTCATTTCATAATATACTATATGTTTAGTATGGTCTTCAAAATTTTAATAGTCCAACTGCTTTAAAAATAAATGGAAATAGATGACATCTGTGACAAGTTACTCTGACTTTAATATAGAGTAGTTGAAAACATACAAGTACCCTCTCTGCAACAGACTAGAATGTATGATCCCAACTCTCAAAGTAAATGTGCCCACCTCTCTTACCACCACATCCCCCCCAACCTGACAAAATAAACAAATAAAAATGAATGGGGCAGAGCGTGAGAGCCAAAGCCACCTTAGAGCCAAGGCATATCTTTAATCATCAATCAACATTATGAGCAGTGATTTGATTTAGTTAACCTAATAGTTTCTCCAAAACTTCATTACAAGGCACTTGGTCTTGTGGTAGCATAGTTTGCTTTCAATATGGCAAGAAACAAGGGCTCCTAATTCAGAATCCTTCTAGCCCAAACACATCCACGGGTCAATGCCCCATACTTAATCTTAATGAAAACAGCTACAGTTGGGAACTGAATGAACCCCCAGGGCAGGGACAACCCTGAGGGGAACAGATCGCCCTTCAGCATTTCTAGAGTCACTGTCATCGGGCCTCATTTCTCCAGCCAAGCATTCGCCATCTTTCCAGCTCCACAGAGCCTCTCCATCTTGCTTCAGATGCCATTCCCAGAGCTGTTGCTTTTGCACTGTGCAGTCAGAGAGGCGACCTGAGGAAGGAACTGCTGATGGCCTCACAGATGAGGCCATGAGCTCCAGGAAGACCCATCCCTCAGTTCATAGCCATACTCTGTTTCTTAAGACTTTGTGTCAGCCGGGCAGTGGTGGCGCACGCCTTTAATCCCAGCACTCAGGAGGCAGAGGCAGGTGGAGCTCTGTGAGTTTGAGGTCAGCCTGGTCAACAGAACAAGTTCCAGGACAGCTAGGGCTATACAGAGAAACCCTGTCTCAAAGCAAAACCAAAGAATTTGTGTCATCTAAAAGTTCTCCAGCCTGGGGCCTTATGGACAGTTTTAGAAACCCTACAGGAACCAAACCTTTGCTAGAGAGCTCACTGCATCCTGAGACTGTCCCATGAGGGAATCCTCAGGAACAAAGACAATGGAGATGCAGTGGGAAGAGGCATCCAGGTGAGGTGGCCAGGTATATCTGTTTAGAACTTATACTAAATTCATTTGTTCTCAGTGTTCAGAGAAACTTGGGCATTAAAAATTAAGCAACAAATCCTCATTAGCTTATTTGCTTTTCCCAGTAGGGAAGGAGTATGTGTGAATCTCCCGCAGGAAGGCTTTCATTTTATTGTTTCATCTTTAATACTTTAATTTTTGTTATTTTAAATTAATAAGCTGGCAAGGCTATGGGAAAATTAAACTTGACTGCATTTCCAATAAGCTCTGTTTCATATCAATTGTAATATGACTTCACATTGGAACCCAGTAAAAGTGACACATCTTAGGTGAAAAATGTTGATAGAACAAGATGACTTTGAAGTGGACAATATTCATCATTTTGGTTTTCTTAATTTTTTGGTCGATGAATTTCCCTGCTTTTTTTCTATTCTGTCTTTACATTTATAAACTGAGTTTGGAGTGAGGATGATGGGTAATTCTTCACATTAAGCCTGAGTTTTAAAATTTATTTCTCTTCAAGGTGGTTTCAGGTTCTTCAGTGTTCACCTTCTACTGCAGTGCATTCATATATTTCCATAAAGAGGTTTGTCTCTTTAACATCCTGTTGAATGGATATTGGAAGACAGGTTTATGTTTATAATATGTTTCTCTTAAAATGTTTTATTAAATATTGATTAGTTTAAAGTAATATTAGCATACTTTGAAAAAAGTATAAATAAATAATAAACTGGAATAATCAACATCCATTAGCGATAACCCATCTAAAAGTGGTTACAAGCATCAGTTTGGGAAAATTCCTTCATCCATTCTCAGAACAGCGCTGCAGACATCTTGCTGGGGATACAGCTGACGACAGAGGCACAGAGTACCCAGACAACCTATATAAACTCTAAAGAGCTAGTCACACGGTGAGCAGGAATATGCTCTCTATTTTGTGAGAGAACTCTGTATCAGTATACAGGCTCAAACCAGGTTACGCATAAGTGTGAATCCTGGCTCCCCTCCTTCCTGTCATCTTGAGTAAATTTCCTAACTTCCGGTGGCTCCTCTGTGAAAGGGCTATGGCAGTAGTCAGAGTGATGATCGTGTAACTAACTGAGGGAACCGAAGATGCCTTAGAAACGGCCCGTGTGTGGTGAGTGATCTCACAGTTCTGGCTCTGGGTTGGTGAGGTGTCTATCTCTGTTCACAGCATATCCCATCCCTCAGGACACAACTGTATGAAGCCAAAGAAAGACTGAAAAGATTTCAGACCCAATTCAACATCATATGTACAAATTAGCAGAGCATTAGTAACACTAACTGCAGCTTAAGCTAAAGCCCATCTATCAGAAATGGCCAACTTGAAACTGTGAAGTAAATCCTGAGTGGAAAGATGAGAAAAAAGCCTTTAACTGTCAGTTCAGAGTGAAAAGGTGGGCTGTTGTGTACTACTCTGAAAACTAACCAGGGTGAAATAAAAGAATAAAAGGGATAGTGTGATGGATTAATAAAAATGCTGCAGGATCCCCGGATCCCTGGCGGCTGCAGTGGCAGAAACGCTGCAGGTCCTCGAGTGGCGGCAGCAGGCTATGTGGCAGCGGGCAGCGGGTCCCGAGAGTAGCCAGTCCTAGGCAGGGATGGCGCAGTTCCCCGAGTGGCTGCAACAGGCCATGAGGAGAGACAGACAGATGGGCATGCCACAAGACCATGCCACAGGTCTCCGAAGGCGCCTGGTCCTGGGCAGGGAGACATGTGGTGGTAGGCAAGAGACAGAGACGTGGATAGGCACGCCATGCAGAGTGAGGTTGGATATTTATTAAGTGGGTTATGGAAGGGATGGGGGAGGAGAAGGAAAGAAGAGCAGAGAGAGAGAGAGAGAGAGAGAGAGAGAGAGAGAGAGAGAAACAGAAGGGGGGAGGGGGAATGGAGTGTGGCAGAAGCTGCCTCTTGGGGTGGGGAGAGATGGAAAAGGAAGAACCTCAGGCTGCCTGCCTCAGCGGACAAGGGAGGGAGTGGGCGTGGCTTGTCTCTTAAAGGGACATGACAGATCATTACAGATAGAAATTCAGTTTCATTAATGCTTATTCACAAATCATCCTTAAATACAATGTACAAAAGAAGCACCTGCTGCAGCACTTGGAGCATGCTTGTCGGGAAGGAAGCACACACCATAACGGCACAAACATTCCTTCATCAGGAACTGGTGGCAACAGACATGTCCTGACCAACTGGGAAAGACAGTGAGAGCGGGGCCCCTTCTGGCTACGCTGCCTGCTTTGGGTCTCACTCTGCCTGCCAGATTGGCTCAGCCAGCTTTAATAGAAGAGGAGGTGTATGGTCTCACTGCAACTTGATATAACATGGCTGGCTAACATCCATGTATCTGAAGAAAGACAGTGGAGGAGTGTTTGGGTAGGTGAACTGGGAGGATAGGAGGGAAGGGAACCTTTGGTTGGGATGTAAAAAATAAATAGATAAACAACTCACCAGGGTAGGGGCGTGGGGATTTAGAAATATTAATAAAGAACACCAAGACGTGAATAAGACAGAAAAACATAGAATAGTGCCAGGAGGGAGTTCCAGTGAATACTGAAATTGCCTGAGTTTAATTTCCAATTGTTAGAATACCCCTGACCCCAAAAGGTAGGAGTAAGACAAAAAACTGCATTGACGTGATACAAGGAAATGAACAGACCAGTTGAAGGTCGTGGGCTATGTAGTTAACTATTCTGTTGCTACAACAAAACAAGGCGCACTCACACCCTAGACCAAATGTTGGGTAGGCAAACCAGTTCCTGGGTGGAATCCAATGTTATCTCCTTAAAGGAACTGGAACCTTAGTGGGATCCTTAGACTTTTGTTTGAGGTAGAAACATATCTACTTCCCTATTCCTGAAATACAAGGTCTGGCTATTAGCCACACCTGCTGACAATAACCTTGAGAGAGCAGAACTCTCTAAATCTAGGTGGGACCTTTGTTTGAGGTAGAAACACAGTAGCCTTGAAGGAAAAGAAGTGGGTTCCAACTCTCTGACCTTTGGTCAACCATGGAAATAGGGTGACATTTTTGGGCCTCCACAATAGATAACCAAACAAACAAAAGAGAGTAAAAGGCTAGGAAATTTGACTCAGTTCACGTGCTTATTCTCCCCCCACCCTCCCCCAATTCACTTTGTTTTTTAAGAGATAATGACAGAAATCATGTTTTAAAAGATAAATAGCTGGGTGGTGGTGGCGCACGCCTTTAATCCCAGCACTCGGAAGACAGAGGCAGGTGGATCTCAGTTAGTTTGAGGCTAGCCTGGTCTACCAGAGCTAGTTCTAGGACAGGTGCTAAAGCTACAGAGAAACCCTGTCTCGAAAAACCAAAAAACAAACAAACAAACAAAAGATAAATAAAACAGTTTGTAGGAATGTTTACTTTTGTAATTTGCCCCTTTCCATTACAACTGGCAAGCTAAACTTTACCTGGCACGTTTCCTCTAGACAAGTGTGCCTGAGCTCTTCCCACAAGGTCCTCAAAGGTCACATTACACAATTTAGGTGAGGCAGTGGGTTGGAGAGCAGTGTAAAAGACAAAGTAGGCAAGACAGGTCCCTATCTTGGGGAAGCTGAATGAAAAAGAAACCAGACAGCAAGAAGCAGGAAAAGAAATGTATTGAGAAGTTGAAACCAGATGCCTTGAGTGTGACTTCAACTAGGGCAGCCAGTGGAGGAAGCTGAGGTAAGGTCTCTCTAGGGAGGTGAAATGTGGCAAGATCTTCCAGGCAAATGCAAGGAGTGGACAAAGGCTCCAGAGAAGGGAGGACAGGATGCTGGAGAAAGGACAGAGTGGGGGTTGGGGCGGGGTGTAAGAGAGGTACATAGGACCTAAAATAAAGGCTGGGGGGATTAATCAGGTGAAGAAAAGGACACCTTACATGGGTGGGGTTGGGCAGGTGTTTCAGCTGATGTCTTTAATTTGATGCCATGAATTTAAAGCACGATGGGACTACGTGAGTGCAACACAGAGCTCTGCTGGGATGTGTGAATGGGGCTGGACTGAGAACGTGGACTTCTGCCAGGGGACGAAGACAGTGATGGGTCCTGGGATCTGAGCAGCCGAGGCACACACAGACTATGAGGTCAGGCGCAAACAGGGACTGGGCTTTTGTGAAAATATGATAAGTGCTATCTATCATTTATGTAAAGAATCTTTACCCAAATAGAATATGGGATGTTAGATTGCTCATCCTGTGTGTGCCCAACAGTAAAGCATTCAGTAAATTATAAAGCAGTAAAGACAGCCAAAACGTAGTTAAGAATAGTTTTCCCCAGCGGAGTGCCAGTGGGTTTACAAAGGACCCCAGGCCTGGCAGTATGTTTTGGAGGATCATAACGTCAATATTGTCTCATAATGCTTTGTTAAAAACCTTACTTGTCTTTTGCTTATCTACTGTAGTTTTTCCTATTTTGTGTCTTTATGGCTATGTGTGTGTGTCTGTGTTGGTGCTTTTTTTTTTTTCCTTTCTTTTCTCTGTTGACTTTCTTTTATTTTGATTTGTTTTTATTGGCTTGCTTGGGTGTGGCACTGGGGGGGTGGATTGTAGGGGGATCTAGGAGGAGATGAGGAAGGGGAGACTGTGATCAGAATATACTGTGTGAAAAAACTTATTTTTAAAAAGCTATTATTAACTACGTTTTGGCTGTCTTTTTTTTTTCTCTTCATTTATTTATTTATTTATTTATTTATTTATTTATTTATTTATTTATTTATTTATTTATTATGTATAAAATACTCTGTCTGTGTGCATGCCTACAGGCCAGAAGAAGGCACCAGACTCCATCAAAGATGGCTGTGAGCCACCACGTGGTTGCTGGGAACCGAACCCAGGACCTCTGGAAGAGCGGGCAATTCTCCCAACCTCTGAGCCATCTCTCCAGCCCCGTTTTGGCTGTCTTTACTGCTTTATAATTTACTGAATGCTTTACTGTTGGGCACACACAGGATAAGCGATCTAACATCCCATATTCTATTTGGGTAAAGATTCTTTACATAAGTGATAGATAGCACTTTATACATTTAAAAACTAAATTATGTTGGCAGGTGTGTTTTTGTCTATATGTATTAAGTCAAGTATTTGTCATTAAGAGAAGACTTATGTGTTCCAAGTTACTGTGGGGAACATGAATGCACACTGATGTTGTTCACGTTAGAGACATGGGGCAGGCCATTGTACCTAAGCCTCAGCAAGACAAAATGTACAGCGCACAGAAACAGATTCTTGTTTCTTTTTCTTTCATTCATTCTGCATATACTTACTGGATGCCTGTAGCTTGGGAATGTAATGTGAAACAAAACAAACATGCTTCTAGACATCACCAGGGGTCCATGACAGGAATCAAACAAGGTGCTACGGTGATGAAACAGGGAAATCACATCCCATCAATATTTCATTTAACCCTTACAATTATACTTTGAGTGGTACTGTAATTATAATATTTCGTAAATTGTGACTGGGAGCTAGGAAGATTAAATGACTTGACCAAGGTCATCCAGCAAATGAAGGGTAGAAACAAATGTAGGGTCTGTGACCCTGAGTCATCCTCACATACCATTTCTCTAAAGCCGACTACATTCATTCTGATATTAAACTCATCTCCATGACCGTGCCTTCCCATGACCTAACCCCCAAATTAACAAACACACCCAAGAAGACCCTCATTTTGCATATGTATACTTTTAATAAGTTATCTAACAAAGTCACAGGAAGCACTACAGAAGAGCTCCTGTTGCTTGAGAAGAACGAAGGTTCTCGGGTCCAGCCAGATCTGTTCAGATTCTTATGTAGAAAACCAACTGTGCTGCAGTTTAATGTTAATTAAAACTTAAAGGATGGAAATGCTGAAACCACGCACTTTGTTTTTTTTTTTTCATTCTCTCCCCTCACCTGCCTGACTTTACATAAGAATTCACAGCATAATCAGTCTAGGAAGACCAGCTAGACTGGGCCCTTACCTGTCCAATAATGAGAGGAACCACAACCGTCATAAAAAGCTGAGAGAAAATTGATGTAAAAGGCACAGAAGAGGATGAGCCAAGCTGGAAAACAGGAAGACGCAAATTAGATGTACTGTGACTCAGTAATGAAATACTGCTCTTAAGTCAATAATACAATGAATTCATTTCATTTCCAGAAATTTCTTTCAAAAGCACCAAAAATTTGGCAGTAATCAACAAAGAGCAAGTGACGTTATCTCTGATTTTCTAAATTTCACATAAGTAGATTAAGTATTTTAACACAGAATTCTACTGGAAAACTAAGATTTAGGAACACTGAAGTTACATAATCATCTTAAATTCCATTTTATTATACACTCTTGGATAGCAGAGTTATTCTACATATACCATATTTCACATACAGTCATAACTGTGAGTATTTCATCCATTTGTAGATCCTAGAATAATAAATAAACATGTCTCATTCTCTTCTCAGGATAATATTTTTACTGATGCAAATAAAATATTTTCTTACTTTTCTTAAGTCAAAGACAATGAATCTCAGCTCCTTTACAATTCATTATTACACATCTAGCAAATAAGAGAAATCCTAAAACATAACTTCTTTTCTTTTTTTAAATCTTTCTGTATGTGCATGTGAATAGGAGAGCAGATATATACGTGCCCACGATGTGTGTGGAGGTTAGAAGACAACCTGACACTGGTCCTCGCTTCCCACATGGTCTCTTGCTCACACGCTGAACATCAGGCTACCAGCCTGCAAGCTACTGGGAATTCTCCTATTTCACCCTCCCAGCTGGGATTATATATACACATACACTACTTATAAGGTTTCTGGGGATTCAAACTTAGGTCCTCACGCTTGTGTGGCAAGCTCACCTACGGAGCCATTTCTCCAGTCCTCTACTTTTCTACTTAAAATTTTAATACACCCATTTTAAAAGCTGTATGCCCTACCAAGGTCATAAGTCCTATTTTTCTCCTCCCTTGCGTTTTTAATTCTTTGTTTGCTAACAGTTACCATCTCAGCTTCACAGAGACCGCACTTACTGCAGCCTTGACGTCCATCCGTATACATAGTAATATCGGCCTCAATTACCAAGAATCCGTTTCCCTGGGAACTTTCTCAACCTCCTCCTGGTATTCAAACGTATCTGGACCAGTGATTGCCTGGTTCATAGATGTCCATATTCCTCTTCAACCCTTTCTCTAACAAAGTTCTCCCAACCCACAAACATTATCTCTCTTGCCCCTATAACTTGCTTTTCATCTTCCTATGGATTGGACCTCGGATTTCTTATTTACCTGTTGACTCAGAATCAGAAATGACTTTTGGAAAATAATTTTGTCAATCAACAATGATGCAGCAATGACTGAGGGCAGAATGTCAAAATAAATCAATAATGATGCAGCAATGACTGAGGGCAGAGTGTCAAAATAAATCAGCTGCTTAGATGAATGGCAGCAGCAGCTGAGAAAGAAACGATGTAGATGCATCTGATGTCCGGTGTATTTGATGAAGGACTTTCTATGTGGGCTAGAATTTACTACATTGCTCAGGGTAGTCTTGCACTCAAGATTCTCCAGCCTCAGCCTCCCAAGTTGTGGGAGTATAGCCATGCCCCATTGAAGGGACGAACTCCAGCCAGCCTGAGTGAGCATGGCGAGCATGGCTCCATTCCTCTGCCTGCTAAAAACCATCAGATTACATTCCTGAAGCTAGCCGCCAAGGTCTGTTCCCTCACTTGGCCACTTCCCCACCTGAAGCTATCAAAGTACTTAAGTTCAGGAATCAAAAGCCCCCCTTGGCTCACCTAACTAACACCTGAACATGGGATTTCCCTCTACCTTTATAAACTGCACATGTTTTCCTATGTGCCGCATCTGTTTCTTTATCCAGAGGCAGTCCTTTGTCATTGTTACCCACCCCCAGAACAAATACCCCTTCGCCTTCTCCCTCATACTCTATTTCCTGTCTTTGTCTCTTATTCCCTGCCCTTGTCCCTCTGAGGGAAATAACTCTCCTTTGTGCTGGGAAGTTGGTTTTGGGGGCCCTGAGCAAACTGTCTCCTTTCACCTACTGAATATAAAAAAGAAATAGGAAAGGAAGGCCAAGACTGCTTCTAGGAGTGGCAGAGGAGGAGATTCACTGTAGGTAAAAGGGAGAGCAGAGCCAGAGGCAGGGACGTCTGGGAGAGTCCAGAGTGGATATGACCAGATTGAGCTGGGTTATGTGGGGAGAAGGGGATGGGAAGGGAGAGAGAAAGAGGGGAACCAGGTGCAGCAGCCAGGAGGACAAAGGTCCTAAAAGGGATGGGTAACCAAAATGTCTGGATTATATAGGAAAGAGCATCTGGGGGAAGGGCAGCACATAAACTAGAAACCAAAGTTAAATCAAGATGAGATAAGCAAATTAAATAGACCTATGATCCCTAGTGAAGCAGAAGTAGCATTATGTCTACCAACCAAAAAGAGCCCAGAGCCACATGGCTTCAGCACAGAATTCTACCAGAAGAATTAACACCAACACTCCTCAAATTATTTCACAAAATAGAAATACAAGGAACATTGTCCAATTCTTTTTAGTAGGCCAGAGTTACCCTGATACCTAAACCTCAAAAAAGATGCAACAACAACAAAAAAAGAGAATTACAGACCAATTTCCCTTATGAACACGGGTGCAAAAATTCTCAGTTAAATACTTGCACACTGAATAAAACACATAAAAAAGATCATCCACCAAGATCAAATAGGCTTCATTCCAGAGATGCAGGGATTGTGGAACATACATAAACTGATAAATGCAATCAACAATATTAACAAATGCAGAAAAGGCGTTTGACAAAATCCAACATCCTTCATGATAAAAGTTCTAAAGAAATGAGGGATACAAGACACACCTCAATGTGATAAAGGCAGTTTACAGCAACCCCACAGCCAACAGCAGTCTAAATGGAGAGAGACTCAAAGCAATTCCACTCAAATCTATTTTCATTAATGAAAAGTAACAAAAAAGTCTTTTCTTTACTCTGGTAAATTTCATAAAATTTTGTTCTCACCCTTAGATTCAATCTTTATATAGTCAAGATACCAAGACTGTGTCTGTCATCAGGTACCTATGCTCATTTAATACCAGCTTCGCCACTGTTCCCCAAATTGTGGCTTCTAATCCCTTTCCTGTGCAACCACATAAAGTAAAGAAGATGTAGAGCATCAAACAGAAAAACTGCGGCTGAGGAAGATGGGTGGTGAGTTGCAGGGACAGCGTTCTATGTAAAACTAGACTAGGCAGGTAAGGACCACAAACTTGCCTCACAAATATTAACTCTAGATTTCTTCCTGATGCAACGGCTGAAAGCAGGAAAAAAACAGATTGAGATACTAGATAAACTTCAAATACTAAAGTCTTCAAGTTCCAGATGTCCAGACTAATGCTGGTTTAGAGTGTCTGGAGAACCAGCAGGATTCTGGTTATAACTGCTGGGTAAAGACAATCCCTGCCCAGAATCTCAGGCTCAGCTCACGCATTTCTGGCTCCTCTTTCTACCTAACTTCATTCATATTTTAAAATGTTTAGGTGCTAGGGATATTGTGGAATCCAACAATAACGGAAGACAGCAGAGCACAGCAATGGCTGAGGGTGGAGCTATCAAGGGTCCCCAGAGTCACCTGACTGGAAACACAGGTTAGAATGGCCCTCCTCCGAGGTCCTGTCAGATGATGAACGACCAAGCTATCTGAGGACCTAATTAACTGGGTTCCTAAAGGAGAGGAAGGGAACCAAGGATACTGGCTCTGAAGGGAAGGAGACCTGGAGTCTGATGTGACAAGTCCTTTCTTTCGACTTGGCCACAAGACCTACTGTGTGGTCAGTGTGAAGATTCCAAGGCGTCTTGAGGTTGTTTCTGATGCTCACTGGCTTTCAGGAGAGGACATGGAGAATCTGGCACAGGATAGTACATTAGAACATGGGGAGACAAGGAGGAGGTCCAGGCATTCTATGCCCAGGCCTGATTTCTGCTGTGTGAATAATTGCTTTCACACTTGAGTGAGGATCCTCATGTGGACAAAAGGACCCTGGGAAGCGGCCAGCTTCCTCCACTATGGGCTTAGCAGAAGACCAGTTACTAACAGGACAAGCTAATTCAGGCCCAGCTCCTATCAAGCATGCTGCCTGGGTTTCACAGAAAACACATCTCATACTGCCAAATTTTAAGACAGAGCACATTAAACAAATGACGCAGTTACCACTTAATTTCTTGCAGAAATATTATACCTCAAAGCAGAACACTTACAAGTAGTTTGGCTTTGTAGCTTTAATAGTTTGTACTGAGAAGAAATGATACATACAACTCAATATATGAGAATTTAAGTCCTTCATGTTCAGTCACTCCTGTAGGGAACAAAGAAAGCTGTGTGTGTGTGTGTGTGTGTGTGTGTGTGAGAGAGAGAGAGAGAGAGAGAGAGAGAGAGAGAGAGAGATATTAAAGAACAGGGAGTTAGGGAATCATGGGAAGAGCTGGAATGAGGAGGGAGGAGTGGAAATGATGCAAACACAGTACTCACGTATAAAACCCACAAAAGAATAAAAAATTAAACAAAAAAGAGGAGAAAGATACGCTTGTGAGCAGACCTGGCCATCACCCTGTAACACGAACTTGCTCTCCCATTGACACCTGGATACAATTTAAATCTTATTTTCTTAGGAATTCTTTCCAAAACTCCTTCCAAATGTTGATTCCTCCCTCCCCTCTTGGGGACCACAGTTCCAGGGTACTTCGCTAGCAGCATCCAGACTGCTCTTTTCCAAGTCTGTCCTTCCAGGGAGAGCATACACACTTGAACACTGTTTTGCTAATGGGTCACAACTAGGGAAGCGCTCAGAAACTACAGGAGGGCTCGTTAGGCCAGACTGCTTGGCCCAGACCTCTGAGTGACAGGGACAGGCTCTGAAAGGACTGGAGTGCCTCACAGGGCTCCAGTTGCTGCTGTGTCCACACTGAGAGTCATAAATCTAATAGGCACCAGGTGCTCAAGACATGTGTCAGTTTTTGAGTGCTTTTAACACATGGGAGAAAGGAACCTGGTGTGGTTTCTTTGCATTCTCCTAACGTCCTGATGTAAGTGACAAAGTCTTAGGTAACTCACAGATCCAAGAATGGATCAGTCTGGCCTCCCTCTGCCTAATCATCTCCTCTGAGTACTGATAAGCACTAGATCCTGGTTAATGAGTATCCTCTGCCCATACAAAAAAAATATCAAACTGAATTAGTATGACCAGATTTAACAGACAGAGCAAAGCAACTCCTGTGCGACTCTTGAAAAGGCAGGAGAGAAAAGAGTTGGCAGGTCTAGTGACCAGGTTTTAAACACCCTGTAGGCGTGGTCTTGAGCAGCTCTCAGGAAGGAGCTAACCCTGGTGGGCTTTCTGAAGGGCAAGGTCTGGAATGGGAAGAATGCCCAGCCAAACATCTGGGCAGAGTTTGGAATAGGGGAGTGAAACTGGAGCAGAGATTCCCAATAAGCATAACAGTAGCATTGATTGTGGACTTCTATGTGACTGATACTGGTCTAGATGCTTAATATGTGTTAGACAGTTTGACTCTCACAGAAAGCCTGTGAAACGGGACTATTAATCCTACTTCAGTGGCTAATAGTTAAATAAACTGGATATGGTCACTGTAGCTACAAAGTGACAGAAGCAGGACTTGATCCCAGAGGTGCAGCCCCAAAGGCTTCCACTCTCCCGCATAGTGATTGCAGAAGGTTCAGAAGGTAGACAAGGCAACAGGAGTGGAAGTCAAAGCTGGATTCTTCTTTTCTTGCTGGTGTGGCTGGGGTAGAGAGGGGTGGATGATTGAGCCACAGGACACAGTGGGGTGGGGACAGAAAGGGGTGGATGGTTGAGCCACAGGACAGTGTGGGGTGGGGAGAGAAAGGGGAAGATGGTTAGATGGTTGAGCCACAGGACAGTGTGGGGTGGGGGCAGAAAGGGGAAGATGGTTGAGCCACAGGACAGTGTGGGGTGGGGACAGAAAGGGGAAGATGATTGAGCCACAGGACAGTGTGGGGTGGGGACAGAAAGGGGACACAGAATCATGAGTGTCTCTTCTCAACACTCCCAAAAATGGCACACAACTGACAGCAGCTTGGATGCATCAGAGGCAGCTAATTCAGTGCGCAGAATGGATGCCTTGGGGCTTTAGCATTTAATTCTCCAGTCTGGCAGAGCAAGGTTCAGTAGCAGCGCGGTTGACTGCTACCAGTATATTCAATTTAATAACAACTTTGCTTGGAGAGTAAAATATTACTGGTCCAAAGTAGCCAGGCTCAGAAAGACAAATAAATGACAGCTCTGAAGAAGAGCTGATGGCCTGCAGAATCCGTTACCAACCAACATTAGGGACAGAGGGAGCCTTTTCAATCACTCCTCTAAGTGGGCTGACCTGTAAACTGTCATTAATGCATGGGGTCGTCACTTGTTCTGGGGCAGTCTCTAATACCTTTTCGCTCCTGTCAGGGAAACCCATTAGCTGCAGGAATTGCGATTTGTGTCTCCTATCTGCTATCAAAACATTATTGTATTCAATAATTTACTTCTGATGATTGGCCTTAGCTTTTATTAGGAAAAATAGAAAGAGCTATGTATAGTTTATACTGTAGAATGGCAAATGACCGCCAAATTTCATTTTATGGAAAATAAGCAAGGAGTGGTTTGAGATATAATGAAAGATTTACACACATATACACACACCGGCACGCACGCACTCACAGATGTGCCCCGCCCAATTTCTACCTCACACACAGGGCCCAGCCCTGGGAGAAGAGGAAGGGAGGCCTTGCTTACTATTGGATCTTAACTTTCTTGTAAATACACGGATGAACTATTTTAGAAAAATAGACTAAATATTTTTAAAGATAGAATAGTATATAAATATGGTTTCATTTATATGTTGATTTATCATTTTTGATCTTTATTGAGGTGTAAGTAACAAAATATGCAAGAAAAAAAAGTAATGACTATGTATATGGTGTGATGGGGACGTCTCTTGCCTGTTGTGAAGACCAGCACCACAGGGACGTCTTCCTTTTCAATTCCTAACCTTCTCCACAGTGTTTTCCTCCCTGGTAGCTCTTCCTCACAGGGGTGCATGAAAACTAAACCGATGACCTCCTGAAGCCAAGTTCAGTGTATGCCAGGTGACACATCCAACGTCAAAATGATCAGGATGTTTTTAAATTAAGATGAGCAGTATGCTTGTTACACAGCCACATTTATTCAGCTGTTTACATTAAACTAAGATTGAGATACTATATAGAGAACATATTAGGAGAGGAAATAATCGTTTATTTTACAGTTAAATGCATAGCATTTTTATTCTCTGAGAAAAATAGACTAAATATTTTTAAAGATAGAATAGTATATAAATATGGTTTCATTTATATGTTGATTTATCATTTTTGATCTTTATTGAGGTGTAAGTAACAAAATATGCAAGAAAAAAAAGTAATGACTATGTATATGGTGTGATGGGGACACACTCAGTAATGACTATGTATATGGTGTGATGGGGACATACTCAGTAATGACTGTGTATATGGTGTGATGGGGACACACTCAGTAATGACTATGTATATGGTGTGATGGGGACATACTCAGTAATGACTATGTGTATGGTGTGATGGGGACATACTCAGTAATGACTGTGTATATGGTGTGATGGGGACATCGTCAGTAATGACTATGTATATGGTGTGATGGGGACATACTCAGTAATGACTGTGTATATGGTGTGATGGGGACATACTCAGTAATGACTATGTATATGGTGTGATGGGGACATACTCAGTAATGACTGTGTATATGGTGTGATGGGGACATACTCAGTAATGACTATGTATATGGTGTGTTGGGGACACACTCAGTAATTACTAAGTATATATGGTGTGATGGACGCCATACTCAGGTTACTTAACATATCCACTGGCTCGCATAGGTTCCCCTTTGTGTTTGTGATAAAAATATTAAGATCTACTTTTAACAAATTTTAATCAAGCAATGATTTAGCGGGAGGCACCATGCTGTCATTAGGTTCCAACACAGTCTTCTTAAAACGGTAAGCTGAAGCCTGGCATTCATCATTCCAGTCTGGTTCTCGGAGCTTGACACTTAGAGATTCCTCAGGTGAGTGAGAACACATGGCACCTGCCTATCTGTCTACCTTCATTTAGCTTGACATCCTGTGTTTATTGATGTTGTACGCTAATTCAGTGTAAGATGCAAAAGGTGCTTTGGATTACTTTAATGGAAACTTGTCTTTTGGTGGTTTTGAGGATTGGTTTTAGGGCACCAATGAGCTGCACCCCATTCCTGATAGAAACTATGTGTATATCATAAATTCTAGTTACTCAAAACATGTAGTCTTTAAGTGAAATGAACCCTATTAAACTGTAAAAGTGGTCTCTCCCAACCCAAAGAGGAAGCATAGGACTAAAGGCAGAGGTATCTAAAAACAAATTTTGCCCCTGGCTTTCTGAACAAATAGTTCATGTTATCAATCTGAATTTTGGTTAAGGAACCAAAAAGTCTGCTGAACAGTCCCTTAAACAGAAAGGGCATTTACATTCCTCTAGAAGGGGACAAGGTGGCAGCAAGCAGGAGTGTCCTGCACTGCTGCTCTTCCCTGCTCACATGGAAACCCCAGGGCTGGGCTGGAGCAGCACATGGGACAGGCATGACCAAAGCTGCTCCCTGAGTTCACTCCAGCCAGGCCAGGGGAGTTGGAGGCCAGCAGTGGGACAGGCATGAGTCAGGGACCCTCCAGTAGAGGGTGTTATCAGTGTCATCTCTAGGGTTCTTGAGACTGCTTCCCAGATGTTCTGGCTTCCCTGTCTCTTCCATTATAGTTCAGTAAGGCTTGTTTGTGCTAGAGGCGAGGTGTGGGGTGGGGAGTGGGAGACACATAGAATTTACAATAGGTTCCACAGTTTAACTACACAAAAAAGTCTCAGAAACAACCTCTGTGTGACGAACAGAAGCTATCTCAGCCTGGAGAGGAGTCAACTGAAGCAGAAGCCATCTTGTGTGACTCAAGGGGACAATCAAATGGCTGGCCCCTTTTTCTCTTGCTTTCCATCAATCAACATGTTGTACATCCCACTCATGTGACAACTGATTATATAATTATAATTGGGAACATAATATAAAGATAATGATTATCATATATGACATCTACAGCAGGGTGCTGGCTAGTTTTACGTCAACTTGACACAAGAAAAGGGAACTTCAATTGAGACAATGCCGCCACAAGATCATGATGTAGGTGAGTCTACAAGGCATGTGATTGATGGAGGAGGGCCTAGCCCATTGTGGGTGGGACTGGGTGGGACCATCCCTGGACTAGTGGTCTTGGGCTCTTTAAGAAAGCAGGCTGAGCAAGTCAGTAAGCAGCATGCCTCCTTGGCCTCTGTGTGAGCCTCCAGGTTCCTGCCCTAACGTCCTTCAATGATGGACTGCTACCTAGAAGGATAAGTGAAATAAAACCTTTCCTCCCCAAGCTGCTTCTGGTCATGGTGTTTCATCACAGCAATGAAAGCCCCAACTAAGACAAGCAGTATAAACTATTTCTGTTTATAGTGACAGGATGGAGAGTTGAAATTTCTGTCACAGGCATCAATTAGCAGGAAATGAACGATGGCTGCAGACTCAAAGGCTGCTTCAATGAGGGCCCCTCCTTTCAATAAACTATTAAATACAGTTGGAATCACAAAGACTGGTAATTAATGTTTTCTCTAAATTTCTGCCACATTCTTGACTTCTGTTTACCCAAATAAGTGCTCAGCTACTTCAAGCCAGTAATTATGTTTTCTGTGTCTTGTATAGACTATAAATGCTCAGGAAATAGTAACTAAGGGCTAAAAATTGGCCACCAAATGATCTCCAAAGAGTCAGGCTTGCTAAATACAACTAGGATGAGCCGTCGACCCAGGGTGCGCTGCCCTGCCTTGTCCCCTTTGCCAGTGGTGCAGTTTGGCTCAAATTCTGAAACAATCTGGAGCCCATTTTCTCATCTACAGGTGGTCTGTTTGCCATGTGCCCACAGAGCCTGAAGTGACAGCCACGCAGTAAACAGCCCTCTGGCAGCTCCACTTGCTGGGGAGCTCCTTTGGCCAGTAGCCAGGCAGGAAGCATAGGCAGGATGACCAGGCAGGAAATAGAGGCAGGGTGTCGAGAACAGGAGAATTCTGGGAAGAGGAAGGAGTCAGTCTGTAGTCATCACCCAGATGCAGATGAGAATGCCTCGCTGATGAAAGGTACCAAGCCATGTGGCTAACACAGACAAGAATTATGTGTTACTATAAGATGTAAGAATTAGTTAATAAGAAGCCATGGAGCTGCTGCCACTACTGGAGACAGACACATTGGAACCTTGCCAGTAGGCCATGAGCCTCGTGGTAAAATATAAAGTAATGGAAATGGGTTAAATTAAGATGTAAAAGCCAGCCAATAAGAAGTTAGAGCTAATAGGCCTAGCAGTGATTTAATTAATACAGTTTCTGTGTGGTTATTCTGGGAGTCTGGGTGGCTGGGAATGAACAAGCAGCCTCCTACTACACCCACTGCCTTGGTGTAGAATGATTATGGATTGTCAACTCAGTATGACATAGAGCACAGGAGAGATAGGCTGCACAGGTCTGTGAGGGTCAGACACTGGAGAGACAGCCTGCACAGGTCTGGGAGGGTCAGACACTGGAGAGACAGCTTGCACAGGTCTGTGAGGGCCAGACACTGGAGAGACAGCTTGCACAGGTCTGTGAGGGGTCAGACACTGGAGAGACAGCCTGCATGGGTCTGTGAGTCTGTGAGGGTCAGACACTGGAGAGACAGCCTGCATGGGTCTGGGACGGTCAGACACTGGAGAGACAGCCTGCATGGGTCTGTGAGTCTGTGAGGGTCAGACACTGGAGAGACAGCCTGCATGGGTCTGGGAAGGTCAGACACTGGAGAGAGCCTGCATGGGTCTGTGAGTTTGTGAGGGTCAGACACTGGAGAGACAGCCTGCACGGGTCTGGGAGGATCAGACACTGGAGAGACAGCCTGCACGGGTCTGTGAAGGTCAGACACTGGAGAGACAGCCTGCACGGGTCTGTGAAGGTCAGACACTGGAGAGACAGCTTGCACGGGTCTGTGAGGGGTCGACCATACCAGGGCTGCACAGTGAGCGCATAAATAGGAGAAAGCAGCTTTCCTCTGTGGCTCCTTGGAACACCAGGACTCTCTCTTCCTGTGCTGAGATCGGAAGTCCAGACTGGTAAGGCTGTGTGCGCCTGGCGCAAAGGTCCCCAAGGAAGCCTGCTACAGCGGTCTTCTTTGTTCCACAAGACCCGCCGCTCCCCCCCCCCCCCCCCC
>PVIU01022410.1:0-29592 GCA_004026605.1 Ondatra zibethicus
CTTCTATACCTATTATTCTAAGATTTGGCCTTTTTATGTTGTCCCATATTTCATGGATATTTTGGGTTAAGCTTTTGTTAGATTTAATGTTTTCTTTAACTGATGAGTCTATTTCCTCTATTTTATCTTCAGTGCTTGAGATTCTCTCTTCCATTTCTTGTATTCTGTTATTCATACTTGCATTTGTGGTTCCTGATCTTTTTCTCATGATTTCTGTTTCTATAATTCCTTCGGCTTGTGTTTTCTTTATTTTTTCTATCTCAGTTTTCAAGTCCTGAATAGTTTCTTTTATATGTTTGAGTTCTTTTTCTTGGTTTTCTTTAAGTGATTTGCTGATATCTTCCAATTTTGTGTTTGTTTTTTCTTCCATTTCTTTAAGGTAATTTCTCATTTCATCTTTAAGAATTTCAAACATTCTCTTGAGATTATTTTTTAGATCATTTTCTTCTGGTTCATCCATATTTGGTTGTCCAGGTCTTACTTTTGTAGGGTCTTTAGGTTTTACTGGTATTGTGTTGCTCTTTGTGGTGTAGCATGTGATCTTACCTTTTCTACTCATCTTTTCCTCTAATAGGTGTGGTTGGGACTGAGATTCTGTTGAATAATATTTTAGGTGCCAGTGAATCCAAAGTTCAGATGGTTGTTCCTTATGGTACAGTCAGTGTCACAGTTCTAGTTACTCTGTTGGTTATTCCTGTTCCTGGAGGTAGCTCAGTGCTCCTGTGTTTTGGTCAGCTCCCTTGGAGTTTGATGTCTCAAGCCTACTTTGATCTAGGCTGCTGGCTTTGATCTGTTTCTGTAAATCTTGGTCTGGATCTCCTCTTGCAGAAGTCCCTGGCTTGGAGTTGGACCTGTTCTAGTGGCGGTCGCTGAATCTGGATCTGGTCACTGGGTCAATTGTGATCTGTCCATGTCCTGGGACAGGGTTTGCTCCTGGCTTCTGCTCCTGGTGGAGCCCATTCTCTCTGTGTCTTAGGTAACTGGTTCAGTCCCACTCCGGTTCCGGTGGAGGTCGCAGACTCTGAGTCAGGTCGTTGGCTCAATCCTGGTCTGCCAGTGTCCCAGGACTGGGTTTGCTCCCAGGGCTGGATTTGCTCCTGGCTTCTGCTCCCGGTGGAGCTTGTTTCCCCCGGCTCTTCTTCTTCCTTTTCTGGCTCCTGTTCCTTTTGTCCTCCTCTTCCTCTAGCCTAGTCTCCATCTGCACAGTGCAAGCTGATGTAACGGGAAGAGTCTGGGGTGGAGCTGTCTTGGCATGAGTGACAGCAGAGGCTAACTCTCTCTGGGACTCAGTTCCCTCTCACGAATGCTGCCAACCAAATTGATGAATTCACCCCCCCACTTGGGTGTTTTAGTTTGGTTCAGTTTGGGGTTTGTTTTTTTTTTTTTTTTGATTGATTGATTTATTATGTATATAGTGTTCTGGTGCCTGCAGGCCAGAAGAGGGCACCAGATCTCACTACAAATGGTTATGAGCTACCATGTGATTGCTGGGAATTGAACTCAGAACCTCTGGAAGAGCAGTCAGTGCTCTTAATCTCTTAATCTCACCAGCCCAGGGTTTGGGTTTCTTGAGGCAAGACCTTGACTAACCTCAAACTCCTACATAGCTGAGGCTGGCCTTGAAATCTTCCAAGTGCTGGGATTGCCCGAGTGTGCCTCCACACCCATCAGGATGTGATCTAAGGCCCTCCGTTGGTGAATCCACCAAGAAGGGAGGGGGTGCCAGGAATTGCCACCATGTGCAGAAAGCACAGAGTGCCATGGCATCAACTGTGGAACCTCTCAGTGTCTGCTTGGTGGGTGGTGGTGGTGCACACCTTTAATCCCAGCACTTGGGGAGGCAGAAGCAGGTGGATCTCTGTGAGTTTGAGGTCAGCCTGGTCCACAGTGTGAGTTCCAGGGCAACGGCTGGGACTGTTACACAGAAAAACCCTGCCGCAAAAACAGTGTCTGCTTGATGATGATGATGATGATGATGATGATGATGATAGGTTCTTATTCTGTGGAAATTGCCTGGGTTCAAATCTTGCTCTCACCACTTACTTGCTGTTAAACGTCCCACTAGTAAACTCACCCTCTCTGGGCCCCAATTCTTCCAGCTAAAAACAGATGCTAATTAGAACTAGGCTCCTGGTCCTGCATGGGAGAGACAGACAAACTGACAGCAGTTGAGCAGCCTCCGTCTGTCAGAGCGCTTGGGTCCAGGGTTGTTGAGCAGCCTCCGTCAGAGCACTTGGGCCCAGGGGTGATTCCTTCTGGTTTTGGATTTGGGAGTGTTAGAAATGTGCTTGAGATCTTAAGAATCTCAAGGAATATGTTTGAGGTCTTGTTAAACTCAAGTTTAACAAGAAAATTGTATGTGTTTTATGGGTGCCTTATTGACACAGCATGTCTTTAACAGCCCTGCACGTTGACAGTGGCCTACTGAGAGATGAGGTGTGGGATTGCCGGCTGTGATGATAGACTTTAGATTAGGGATGCTGAGAGCATCCGGCATTCACCTGCTGCAGTGTGGCTGGCTGATGGGGGGGGGGCATTATTGTAACTACTAAGGACCATCGGGTGTTTCCTTATTATTTCCATGTGGTGCCTTGAGTATGCCACACAAGTGATTTTCCACTGGGCTTCATCTCCAGTCCTTAAAAAAAAGATTAAAAATTTGAGACAAGTGTCACTAAAAGCGATCCTTGACCTTGCTTCAGAGAAAGGCTGGAGTCTGAGTCTCCAGGCTTGGCCTCAGGAGCAGCTGGTACTGACAGGAACTGTCATGCCCAGATAGAATTCTACTTGTGAACACTGATATTTGACTATCTCAAGGCTGACACACAGTAGGCGTTCAGCAAACGTACACAGGCATTCAAGCAGGAGAGCGAGGGAAGGAAGAAGGAGCTGTGAAGCAAGCCGAAACTGACAGTGGTCTGAGACTCACACCCTGCATGGCGCCTCTGCCCTGGCCCCAGAGGACCTCATGCCATCCTAGTCTTACTGAGATGGTGGGCATTGTGGATGCTGTGGCTAAATGAAAGCATTTGAGATGATGAAAGGGTTGGGATCGACCTGGCTTTCCCATGAGTGTTTTCCCAGGCTGCCAGTTGC
Source organism: Ondatra zibethicus (assembly GCA_004026605.1). Lineage (NCBI taxonomy): Eukaryota > Metazoa > Chordata > Mammalia > Rodentia > Cricetidae > Ondatra > Ondatra zibethicus. Next base: position 3,097 of record PVIU01022410.1, read on the forward strand.
TTTCAGGACAGATCTCCATTGAGCCACTAGGTGGTAGAATTGTTGCATTGGTAAAACAAGCAGGCTGGCTTTCGTCCTGAGATTAGAGGCTAGCATTCCTCTGCACTGAGAGAAGAGACAGACTGGACCTGGCTGGGGTGGAGGAAATCTCACAAAACTCAAAAAAACTTTTAAAAAATTGTTTATTCTGGGGGGCTGGAGAGATGGCTCAGTGGTTAAGAGCATTGCCTGTTCTTCCAAAGGTCTGAGTTCAATTCCCGGCAACCACATGGTGGCTCACAACCATCTGTAATGAGGTCTGATGCCCTCTTCTGGCCTGCAGACATACACACAGAGAGAACATTGTATACATAATAAATAAATAAATATTTAAAAAAATTGTTTATTCTGTCCCCACCACCACATCTCCCAGGTACCCAGACCAAAGGCCCCAAAAGTTTCAAACCTGAGCAAGAGGAAGTTGGCAAACAAAACGGGTCCAGTTTAACATGAATTTCAGATAGACCGAGAAATTGCTCAGTGTAACTACGTCTCCAATATGACGCGGGGCATGCTTATGCTAGACACTTTTACACATATACCAGAAACCACAACATTGTGTGTTTATTTGTTAATCTGGTGACTCCCTACTAAGAGGTGAGATGGAGGCTAAGTTAATAGTGAGCCTGAAGAGTGGGTGTGGCAGCACATTTGTAATACCTGCATTTGGGAGGCAGGGGCGAGAAGCCTGGGTTAAGACTTGGTCTCTAGAGAAACCAAAACAAAAGGGGGCAGGCAAAATGGCTCAGGGAGCTTGCTGTCCGATGACACAAGCCCAAGAATGGCTGCTGGGGACCTGACCTATAAAATTGGAAGGAGGGAACTGACTACAATGTCATTTCCTGGCTTCCACAGGCGTGCCACAGCCACGCCACCTCAGTAAGAATAAATAAACATTTAAACAGCTTGGGGCGGGGAGCCGACAAGGTGGTTACTGTGTAAACATGAGGACCGACGTTGAGGTCCCCATAACCTATATGAAAAGCAGGCACAGCGGCCTGGGAGGTGATGTGAGCAGACCTCACATGTCTTGCCTCTCTGTCCTAGCTCCTTGGACCCTCTGCCCTCACAGCCATTGTTGTCTTCCTGAGCCTCCTCCCTCTGAATTTCTTCATTACCAAGAAAAGGAGCTACCATCAGGTTTGGCGTTTGGGAATGGGGACATCCGGGGCAGGGGACAGTCATGGGGTTTCTGCTTGGTGACAGAGATAGGGAGAGGCAAGAAGAGGTTATAGTCTTGGCCTTGTCCTTCCTGTGTTCAGACCTGTGGTCCCTGGATGAGTTCCTTCTAGAATGTGGCCTTTCTCACAGCGGCCCCAAGTTGTCCCTCACTGACTCCTGCTTCTGCCCTTCATCTCCATTCACCACCCAGAAGGGAGGTGTGGCAGACAAAGCAGCCACACCTCAGTGACTGATGTTCTCAGTGTCTGGGAGCCCACCATGGCACACTTTGCTGCTCCCTCCCTCTACCCCTCAGCCCGCTCCGCTTCCTCCTATAGCCGCGCACCCAGTCTTGCAAGCCAGGGCTCCTTTGCCTGAAGTTTTTATTTCTATAGCACTCCTCCTGGTATAGAGCCCACAGACATAAGTCTAGAAGCTTCCAAGCACTGAAGACCGAGGCAGACCCAGCATCTGGGGCAGTAGGTGGTGCTTAGTACACCATACGGGCTGGTAAGATGGCTCAGCGGAAAAATGCCAACCACCTGGCCACCTGGCTGTGATCCCAGGACCCACACGGTGAAAGGACAGCACCAAGTCCTGCAAGTTGTCCCCTGACCTCTACATGCTTACTGTGACATGCACACCTCAAACATGTATTTATTTATTTAATTTATAAATGTGAAAACCAAAGCGGTTGAGCTGGGTATGGTGATGAACACCTTTCATCTCAGCATGTGGTGGGGGGCATGCATATGGGGGATCTTTGGGAGTCTGAGGCCAGCCTGGTCTACATAGCAAGTTCCAGGCCAGCTAGGACTATATAGTGACTACATATCTTTTGACTATATACTCAGAAACAAATAGATAAATAAACAGCATGTGCTCAGTAAGCTTGCAGTGGTGGCACAGACTTGTCGTCCCGGACTGGGTAGGCTGTGGCAGGAAGATAGTTTGAGGCCAGCCTGGACTACACAGCAGACCCTGTGTTCGTGGAAGGGGAGGAAAGTGTTCAGTAAAGGTGTGAACTGCAGGAAAGTGGGGTGGCTAAACTCACCCCTCTGTCTTAGCCACTCTCCACTGTCACCTGGCCTTGCTCCACTGTTCCTCAGCCTTCCTGACCTCTGTAGGCAGGGCACTCCACCTCCCTGTCTTTGCTTCTGCAAATCCCTGGACACCTTCCTAGCAGATGGCCCCAAGACCCATCTCTCCTTTTGCTGGTCAACCAGGTTGACCAGTCCCTGGGTGGCCTCAAAGACAATCTTCACACAGCTGTTTTATGATCTCTGGCATAGAATGTGAAACCCCAGACACTTCCGCCTGACCTTCAAGCCCACTGCGGTCACCCCTCTCTCTGAGGAATCCGGCTCACTGTCTCCCTCTCCTGCCCCCATGCACTCCAGCTGTGCATTCGCTGTGTACGCAGTACCTGCACCCTCTCGTCCTCCTCATTTAAGATGTTGTTCAGGTGACACCCTGGCCTCCACAAGCCCTTCCTGGCAGCACCACACCACTCACTGGTGGCTTCTTATTAGCGCAGTGAAAGTAGTCTCAGGAGACTGAGACAGCTCTTGGGAGGGAGGAAAGCCCAGGGTGAGGGTGGTGTTGCTCAGGACCCTGGCGGAGGTGCTGGGTTGGTGTGTGTGCCTTGGAGAAAGAATCTGCAGGATTTCGGCAGAGCGTCTGGGGCCACAGGGATGGAGAGTTCCAGGCTGGTCCATCTCTTGCCTCTTCTCTCCTGTCTCAGGAAGAACAGATGAGGCAGAAAGCCTCCCGAGCACGCCTCACCAACTCCATACTCAGAACTGTGAGAACCATCAAGTCCCATGGCTGGGAGCAAGCCTTCCTCGAGAGACTCCTTCACATCCGGGGCCAGGAGCTAGGCGCTCTGAAGATTTCCACCCTCCTCTTCTCTGTGTCTCTCGTGTCCTTCCAAGTGTCGACATTTCTGGTGACGTCATTCTGGCCTCACTGCTGAGAGGAGCCTGGGAGAGGGCAGGCTTGGGGGGTGGGCAGCCTGTGCCAGCAGCATTGCAACTTAGACATACAGAGCCATCTCAGCAGGCTCCATGGACCAGAAAGGATGGCAGGCTCAGTGCCACCCATGTGCCTTGACAGGTGGCGCTGGTTGTGTTTGCTGTCCACACCCTGGTGGCAGAGGACAACGCCATGGATGCAGAGAAGGCTTTTGTGACCCTCACAGTGCTCAGCATCCTTAACAAAGCCCAGGCCTTCCTGCCCTTCTCTGTACACTGCATCATTCAGGTGAGGGGGGAAGGGCAAAGGATGCCTCAAAGGAGCTCGGGAGCTCGGCCTAAGACTCAGCACCCCTGGGCCACTGCCGGCAGAGTGAGAGGAGGGAAAGTCTAGATCAAGCCAAACTGAAAAAGTGTAACAACAGGTTTATTTGAGCAAAGCAACTCCTTGGCAGGTCCTCCAATCCCAGAGATGGGGCCAGAGGAGTTGCACCCCCAAAGAAAGGCAGGGAGACTTTATAGGTCAAAGGTGAGGGATGATGGCGTGTACATCACAAGCAGGGTTTGTTCCCCAAAATGAGCAAAAGCTGAGTGCTTAGGAGAGGACTTGGGCGGCGGCAACTTCAGGGGTGGAAGCTGCAGTAGCCACCAAGAATGAGGATCTGGGTTTTGTGACGCCTTTCCTTTGTCAGGGGACTCTGAGCAGGCGGGCTCTGGGGAGAAAGAGAGGCTCCCCAGACTGTGCAGGGGCGAGCTGGAGGTTCACCAAACACATAAGCTCACCAACCATGGGTTATTAGCCAGATTTATAGTGCCAGATGTGCGTTTCCACCCGTGGAGCAGGCCTTAAAGCCAATCAGGAAACGTCGGTTACCCCGTAACGTTATCAGCAGCATTGCATCCGTGAGCACATCTTTCCGTGACAATCCTGCAGCTCACAGGATGCACAGCTGGGGAAGAGGGGGTCACCTTCCCCTCTAGCAGCCTGCAGAGCGCCCTCTGATACCGTAAAAGCTGCCCAGTCAGTACCAACTTGGTTTCTCCATGCCTATGACCAAAGCATGCTGTGCCTTCAGCAATAGAATTGTACCCTCAAGTTCTGGTGGGCATTGAGAGCAACTGTGCTTTTAGGGGTCTCTCTAGGTCAGGGGTGAGATATTACTGTATCTGACAGTAGGCATTGTATTAGGTAATACATGTTTTTTGAGAGAAGCTTTATCCCTTGTGTAGGGTGGCTCCAATGAAATGCATATATGTGCATACGTGCATGCGCATATATGGGAGCTTCTAGAATAGCAGGTTTCCATACGACTTTTTCAAAAACCCTTAGTTCTAGCTACTCCTCTCTCTCTATCCCACTTTAATTTTGAGATACGGTCTCTCACTGAACCCAGAGCTTATCCATTTAACTAGACCAGCTGGCCAGAGCGTTCCAGAGATCTCCCTGTCTCTGCTCTCCGAACGTTAGGATGGCAGATGTGGACTGCCATGCCAAGCTTTTCCGTGGGCTCTGGGACTTTGAACTCAGGTCCTTACACTTGCACAACAAGAACTTCACCCCACTATCCCGTCCCCCAGGCCACCTCTATTTTAACAGTCACCCCCAATCACTTAGGTGTGCAAAGGGGACTCAACAGGGTGCCCCCAGTGGACAGAGTTGGAAGTTACTCCACATTGCTACTGGGTACTGTTGGGAAAGGTGCTGTCCTCTTCCCAGGCCTTAGTTGGAGGCAGCTGCTTTCTTCCAGTCTGTCTGTTTTGGATTGAGGAGCAGAGAGAAGTCCCCATCCCTCTCAAGGTCATCGCTTTTCTGTGACCTACAAAACTTTATCCCAGTGTCAAGAAAATGCAAAGTGTTGGGCTGGGTCCTCAGGAAGCCTTCCCCAGGCATTTCCAGGGACCCACCCAAAGCCCTTCTGGCCTGGTGACCAGCCCACTCCTGTGTCTCCAGGCTCGAGTGTCCTTCGACCGGCTGGCTGCCTTCCTATGTCTGGAAGAAGTAGACCCCAATGGCATAGACTCAAGTCCCTCCAGATGCTGTGAGTGCTGAGATGGGCAGGGTGAGGGGAGACAAAGGGAACATGTGTAATGCAGGTCCCACCATGAACCATGTCACTGATACCCAACGTTGTGAATCTTCTGCTTCTACCACCTGTACAGTGACAGCCAGTGGAGCACGGTGGGATGCCACCTAGGCACTCAAAAGTGGGTACCAAGTCCTTGCCCTTATGCAGAAGTCTAAGAAGAGAACCATGGACATGTTATTAAGCCAAAGATTCAAATCAGGGACTGGAGAGATGACTCAGCAGTTAAGAGCACTGGCTGCTCTTCCAGAAGACCAAGGTTCAGTTCCCAGCACCCTCATGGCAGCTCACACCTGCTTGTAACTCCTGTTCCAGGGTACCTGATGTCCTCACACGGACATGCATGCAGGCAGAATACCAATGTACATAAAAATGAATAACTTATTTTTTAAAAAGACCCAGATCAGAGCATCAGTGTGTTAACCGGCCCCTCTTCTCAGTCCTGCCACTTGCACCTACTGCTTACGTGACATTAACTGCTGCAGGATGGGGAGAGAGGGTAGAAAGTGGCCTGCCGTCAGCCGAGGATCTCCCACCCACTTAATATAATTGAGACGTCCAGTCAACCTGCTTATCTGGAAAATACCTGCATAGTACTTAAAATCCTGCCCTTGGGCTAAATGCCCTATCCTAGGGACACATCTGAACCCCAGTTCTGATGTGTTAACTAACCTCTTGAAACCTCAGTGCCCATCTTCAGGATCCAAGCACCTGCTGCAGGGCATTGTCCTGAGGATCACATTAATTTAAGTACCACAATTCAGTTAGAACATATGCAAAATTAATGCATTTTGTTTATTTATTTATTTAAATTTGTCTTAAAATTGGGGCAGGGGATTGTTTATTTTTATTTTATATGTTAGGTGTTTGGCTTGCTTTTGTGTCTGTGCACTTGTGAGTGCCTGATGCCCAGATAAGCCAGAAAAGGGTGTTGAATCCTCTGGAGCTAGAGGTCCATGTTTGTGAGCTGCCGTGTGGGTGCCTGGGATTGAGCCTGGGTCCTCTGGAAGGGCAGCAGTGCGCTCTTGCATCGTCCATCTGGCACCCCCTTGTCTGGCTTTCTGTGACAGGGTATTGTAGCCCAGACTGGACTTGAACTTGCTGTGTAGCCAAGGCTGGACTTAAACTCATAATCTTTCTGCCTCCACCTCCCAAATACCAGGATTAGAGGCACACTAAGATTATTTATAATAAATAACTTTATTAGTGATCTTCACCATATAGCCCAAACTGGCATCATATTTGCTCTGTAGCCCAGGTTAGCTTCCACCTCATTACCTTCCTGTCTCAACATCCCAGGTACTGAGATTACAGGCATAAACCATCTGCCTAGTTCAAACTTTATTTAAAAAAAAAAAAAGCAGCAAGCAGGATTTGAATCACTGACTGAGGTTTGCCTGTCCCAGAATTACACTGCTACTATGGCAGAGTCAATGCCAAGTCAGCAGGTAGCAGGGCAGGGCCTTGTGAGGATTCTAGCTGAAACCTGATGCTTTAGGAGTAGAATAAGGTCTTGAACACAGAACACTGGGATGCCAGGAGGGCAGGATCAGCCCCTGTAACCGTTTTCCTATGTCCTGCAGCCTCAAAGGATCGAATTTCTGTACATAATGGCACTTTTGCTTGGTCCCAGGAGAGCTCTCCCTGCCTGCACGGGTATGAAATCCCATCAAGAACTGCTCTTGACTTCTGAGAAACGGCGTCTCACCTGGGGCTGGAGGCTAGGCTAGGCTGGGTTTCTGTGCAGAGAGGCAAGGGTTCTTGCATGCTACAGCCCTGTAGAGGGAAAAAGTGTTCCTGAGCCTTCCCCATCAGGCAGGAGACACCGCTCTGCTCCCGACCTGGCTAACACAAGGCTTGGGGCCCAGCCTCATCAGCTGTGACCTCCTTTTATGCCTCTTGTGTCAACTCCAAGGTCACTGTCACCCACAAAGAGAAAGGAAACCTGGCCATCTCTGTCTGCCTCTGCCCACACACCCAGGAGTGTCCACTGAGCATGCACTCTGTTCTGGGTGCTAGGGACATGGGGAGGCCCAGGAAGGGACAAAGCCCACAGTATGGAAAGGCTGGCATGCTAGCTGAGGGTCCAGAAGTCAGGGGAAGGCTTCTTGAACAGTGAAAAGGCCAAAAGCAAAGACCCCAAGTAAGGAGCATGCCCAGGTTCTCAGTCTTGGACTGTCGGTATTTAGGGCTGAGACTTCCTCATTGTGGGCTGTCCTGGGCCTTGTAGGATGTTTAGCAGAACTAAGCACTGAGGAACTCCAGCCTGTGGCTGCTGGGTATGGGCTGACTGCAGGAGATGGACAGGAGCAGGCAGGGCAGAGGCAAAGGCCTGAGCAAGAGGCTACAACAGCCGAGCAATCACAACATGTCCTCTCTGTGTGTGCATGTGTATGTGTGCGTGGATAGGCAGACTGTGGTACCCGTGGGCACACAGATGCGCTTACATCTGTGTACTGCCTGTGCATGTGACTCTGTACACTAATGTTTGTGGCATGTCTGTAAGTGCTTGTGTGGCAGGCACAATGTACATGTGACGTGCTCAGGGAAGGCAGAGAGGGAAGGCGGTTCAGATAGCCAGACAAAGATGGGGAGGAAAGGCCCCGTGTATCCTCTTAATGGTCTCCCCAAGGCCTGAACAGCAAGACAGGGTGGGTGTGTCTGGGGTTCCCTCCTTCTGTACACACCCAGGCTAGGCTTTCAGAGCTGTATTTCCCCTGGGTTGTCAGGATCAACCTCACCGTGCCCCAGGGCTGTCTGCTGGCTGTTGTGGGTCCGGTGGGGGCTGGGAAGTCCTCCCTGCTGTCTGCCCTGCTTGGGGAACTGTTGAAGGTAGAAGGGTCTGTGAATATTGAGGTAAGGCCACCCTGTTCCTCCCTGCCCTGGCCACTGAGATGTATCTTCAGAGATCCCTCATCTCTTCCCTCATAGTCCAGGTCCCTGTCAACCACTGTCAGCCTCCTGCCCTCTGAACACCCAATCCCCTACTCTCATATGAACTACCAACAGCGAGGCGTGTTTCAGGGTTCCGTGGCCTATGTGCCCCAGGAGGCCTGGGTCCAGAATTCCTCAGTGGTGGAGAATGTGTGCTTCAGGCAGGAGCTGGACCTGCCCTGGTTGCAGAAAGTTCTGGAAGCCTGTGCCCTGGAGTCTGATGTAGCCAGCTTCCCTGCAGGAGTTCACACCCCAATAGGGGAGCAGGTAAGGAGCCCCTGGGGCCAAATGCCTCCATGACCTGGGGATAGCATGATGAGGGACAATAGGGACAGAAAGGGTGTAGTGAAGGGGGCCCCAGCTCAAACCCAAACATATAGCAGCTGCTCCATTTTTAAGGAGAAACTGGTTTTAAAAAATAAAACAGAGACAAAAGGAGAGCAGAATGCCCTATTGAGTAATGTTAGCGAGATTGCTTCCCCTTTCTTTGCCTCACCAAAGTATCTAAGCTGAGATGGTCCCCACACAGGACACAGGCACCTGAAGCTATTGAACACACAGAATCAGAAAACTGTGTGCTAAGTGCCGGCCCCCTACTTGTTTTTGTAAATAAAGTTTTACTGAGACACAGTCTTCTATTCACTGCCTATGATCTATGACTACTTCAGAGCTAGGCAATTGGGACAGACATCAAATGGCCCTCAAACTTTACAAAAGTTATTCTCTGTCCCATCCTAGAAAATGTGGACCTGCCCCTGGGTTAGGGAACTGGGAATCAGTGCTGGGATCAAGCCGGGGGCTTTGCAGATTCTGAGCAACTGCTTCACCTCTGAGCTACAGCCTCTTGTTTTGGCTTGAGACAGCCTCAGCCTCTTGAGCGCTGAGAAGATGGGCATGTGCCACCACAGCTGGCTCGGGCCTCTACTTTCCATCCTTTCTCCCTTCAGAGCAATCACAGCCCAGCAGACAGAAAGCCATGCCAAGAGTTCAAGTCCCTCCCTCCCTCTTTCAGAACTCTCAGGACTTCCTATCTCCTTCAGTCAGAGCCAAAGTTTTGAGCAGCCCCAGAAAGCCCCCCATGCGACCCCATTTCTCCCTCTACCTCATCTCCTGTCATACTTCCATGTTCCTGCTCTCTCCAGCTACAGGGACCCCACCATGCTCACCCGATCTCCCAAGCACACTCATCCTGCAGGGCCCCAGCTAGAAAGCTGTCCCCATAGAATACACAGGGCTCACATCCTGCGTCACCTGCTCTTATCACCTTTCCCATCACGTGCTCATTGGATGGAAGGTCAGGAGAGCCGGGCACTCAGTAAATGAATGAAAATAAGGACTAGATAATTAGACAAGGGGGCAAGTGACATCCTCAGGGAACACGTCAGCAGTTGAGGAAAGGGAAGGAATACAGGGAAGAGAGGGAGGAGACACAGTGCAAAGAAACCAGCATCTCCGGAAGAGACCCTGGGAAAGGGAGAAGCAGGCTCAGGCCAGCAGTGTTTAGAGGCAAGCGTGACTCAAGAGCGGGTGCCTTGCGCTGTCCCTCCCAGAATGAGCAGGCCTGTCCCTCACCTGCTGGGTTTTTTGTTTGTTTTTGTTTTGTTTTGAGACAGGGTTTCTCTGTGTAGTCCTGGCTGGCCTGGAACTCACTCTGTAGACCAGGCTGGCTTTGAACTGACAGAGATCCACCTGCCTCTGCCTCCCAAGTGCTGGGACTGAAGGCGTGTGCCACCACCTCCTGGCCACCCAGTCATTCTGATGTCACCAGCAGATGTGTATTTGAGTCCCTGTCTCATGTTCCCAGGGCATGAATCTTTCTGGGGGCCAGAAGCAGCGACTGAGCTTGGCTCGGGCTGTGTACAGAAAGGCTGCTGTGTACCTGCTGGATGATCCCCTGGCGGCCCTGGATGCCCATGTCAGCCAGCGTGTCTTCAAACAGGTCATCGGGCCCAGTGGACTGCTCCAGGGTACGGTAAGTGTGTGTCAGAGGGAAGCTGAGGAAGTCCTGAGAGTTCTGTCCTAACCAAGGGTTGTCTCATCAGCCCTTCTCCAGTCCTGTTTTCTTCTTTGTATCTGTCAGCTTTTCCTGCAACAACGCTGTGTAATAAACAGCTTCCCAAATCTCAGTGGCTTACCCTTACTTCTTTCTTAGGGGATTTGTGGTTAAACTATTTATTTATCTATTTATTTATTTTGGTTTTTCGAGACAGGGTTTCTCTGTAGCTTTGGAGCCTGTCCTGGAACTAGCTCTTGTAGACCAGGCTGGCCCCAAACTCACAAAGATCCGCCTGCCTCTGCCTCCCAAGTGCTGGGATTAAAGGCGTGCGCCACCACCGCCTGGCGTGGTTAAACTATTTATAATGTTTCAGTTTTCTGATGATCTCAAAGAGGTACATATTTAACTTTTTTAAATGTTTTTTAAAAGGTTTTGATCTTTTCCTAGGTAGCAATTCTTTCTCATAGTGCTAGTTGGTGTTCATGAACTGGGGCTCCATCTGCTGTTTAATCTTGAGGAGGAAAAAGCAAACTCTGTGGAGCACTTCGTGGCTGAGTTCTGGTGCTTGGTGTGTTAAGTGTAATGTATTCCCATACCAGGGTTGCCACTCAGTGGTAGTTTTACGTGTGCAAGGCCTTGAGCACCATCCCCAGCACCTCCTGAACAGCCGTGGTGCACGCCTGTAATCCTACTAGGGACACGGAGGCAGGAAAATCAGAAACTCAAGGTTATCCTTAGGGTCTCGGCCAGCTTTCACTGTTAACTTAGCACAGCCCAGTCAACTGGGAGGAAAGCCTTGACTGAGGAATTTCCTAGATCAGATTGGCCTAAGGGCATGTCTGTTAATTGACATAAGAGGGCCCAGCCCACTCCACAGTCCCATACCACTACCACTATCCCCAGGCGGGTGGACCTGGCTTGTGCAATGAAGCTAGGTAAGCATTGTCCTGTGAGGGAGCCATCCAGCAAGCAGCATCCTCATGGATCCTGCTGTACTTCCTGGGCTGTGAGGGAGTTCCCTGAGTGGAGGTAACACCACGTGGAAGAGCAAGGAGGCCTGCCTTCAGGATCCCACCTTGGGCTGACTTCCCACAGTGATGGACTGTGACCTGAAAGTGTAAGCCAAATAAATCCTTTTCTCCCTAAATTGTTTTGGTCACAGTGTGTCACAGCAACAGAAATGAAGTTAGAACACTCGGGTACAGAGTGAGTTCCAGGCCAGCCTGGTATACATGACACCCTGTCTCAAATGACATTTTGAAAGTATTTCCACTTGTTCTGTTTTGATCTTAAGGTGAGTTTCTCAGATCGCCCCATCCCATCAGAATGGGAAGCTCTCACAGGTTCACTTTAAGCCCAGGTCTTCTCGATTTGAGACACCCCACTATTCTCTTTGGACATGGTATTCTCCAGAACAAGGGCAGGTACACAGGAAGGGCCACCTGTTCCCCGTTTCTGACTTGGGGACACTACAGCTCATGTAACTTCTGCCCCTGCTCTGCCCAGACTCGGATCCTTGTGACGCACACGCTACACATCCTGCCCCAGGCTGACCAGATCCTGGTGCTGGTCAATGGGACCATCGCAGAGATGGGCTCCTACCAGGACCTTCTGAACAGAAACGGAGCCCTGGTGGGACTTTTGGATGGAGCCAGACAGCAGGCAGGAGGAGGAGAAGGTACTGACCAGGCATCACTGCATCTCTGTGCCTGGCTCTGGCTGCCCTCTGGGGGTTACAAGGGTCCCATTGATGTGGGTGGAGCACCCTGACCAACACCCATCTTGAGTGCACTCTGCTGCAACTCTGGCTCTGCAGACAGACCACCCCTCCCCCACAAAGATCCAAGGACACTGCCTGGGGCTAACAGTGTCTTTGTGTGTTTATGTGTGTAGGCACCTGTGTGTGCCAGTGTGCATGCATATGTACTTGGAGGCCTGAGGTCACTCTCAGCTGTCATTCTCAGGAGTTGTCACTAAGCCAGGGTACCTTATTGCAACCCAGGTTTACTGATTCAGCTAGACCGGCTGACCAGTGAGCTCCAGGGATCCTTTGTCCCTGCCTTGCTGGAGGTGGGGTTATAGGCAAGGTACCACCATGCCTGGCTTTTTGTGTGGGTTCTGGGGGTGGAGCTCAGCTCCTCATACCTGTGAGACAAGCACTTTACCAATGTAGCCACTTCTCGGCCCTAAGTGACAATATTTCATTTGATCCTCACAAGAGCCCTCTAAAGTGAGGGCAGCCACTACTGTCCTTGTACACAGCACTGAGGCCTGTGTCTATAGTCCCAGAGTAGAATTCAGGGAGTCCCACCCAGTGTCTATGCTCAAAGATGTTATGAAGAAACCACAGAGAGCATCTGATCCCAGAGTCCCTCTGTATTCAAGAGGGTAAATAACAAACTTCCAGAAGGAACATTGGCCATGAACGTTGTCTTTGGTTTCTCTTGCTGTGAAGACACACTATGACCAAGGCCACTCTTGTAAAGGAAAATCATTTAATTGAGGTGGCTTACATTTTTAGAGGTTTGGTCCATTATCATCATGGTGAGACATGGTGGCATGCAGGCAGACACGGTGCTGGAGAAGTTGCCATGAGTGCTCTATCTTTACTTGGAGGCAACAGGAAGTGGTCTGTCTCACTGGGCATGACCTGAGCATATAAGAGATCTCCACAGTGACGTGCTTCCTCCAACAAGGCCACACCTACTCCATCCAACAAGGCCACACCTACTCTATCCAACAAGCCCATACCTACTAACAGTGCCACTCCCTGGGGGCCATTTTCTTTCAAGCCACCACATACAGAGGGAGAAACCCTTAACTCACTTCAGCTCAGTGAGTCAGCATGGTGCCTGACTGTCTCCATCTCACAGATGCAGACACCGAGGCCTGCAAGTTAAGAAATTGGCCCAAGGTTTCATGTGTGGCTTGTTGGCACCAGTGCTGGGCCATGAAACCAAGCCACTAGGTGCGGGAGAACACGCTTTTTTGAGTTCATTGGCCGTTGCTGTCCCCATGTCCTCAAGCTTCACTTTAATGTTACCCCTGGTCTAGGGCTTTGCCTCTTCTAGAAACATCTGCTGAGCATTGGCCCTACGTGATAGGCTGGGGAGATGGCTCAGTTGGCAAAGTGTTTGCCTTGCAAGCAGGAGGACTTGAGTTCAGTCTTCTGCACCCCTGTAAAATGCTTGGCATGGTAGCCCATAGTCTCAGCTTTGGCGAGACTGAGGCAAGAGGATCTGTGGGACTTGCTGCCCCATCAGCCTAGCCTGATTAGTGAGGTCTAGGCCAGTGAGAGACTGTCTCACAAAACATGGTAGACAACATTCCTGTCCTCTAGCCTCTGCATGCATGTACACATACATACCCACATAACACACACCTACACATACATACAAATCCAAAAAAAAAGAACTGTCTTAATTACTTCTGTTGCTGTGATAAGACCTCAGGACCAACACAACTTAGAGAAGAAAAGAGTTTATTTGGGGCTTAGAGTTCAAAGGATTAGAGTCCACAACCGTCATGGTAGAGAGCATGGCGGCAGGCAGACGTGGTAGCTAAAAGCTCACATCTTGAGACACAAATCACAAGACAGACAGACAGAGACTAAAAAAGACTCAGACTCTGAAAATTCTCAAAGCCTGCCCCCAGTGACACACCTCTTCCAAGGCCACACTTCCCAATCCTTTCCAAATAGTTCTAACAACTGGTGGCCATGTCTTCAAATGTGTGAGTCTCCGGGGTCTATTCTCATTCAAACCACCACAACACTTAACTGTTGACTCGCTGTGTCATTGTGAGCCTGAAGGTGGGACCTTGAGCACAGAACTTGCACATTTGTATTAGACAGCTTTTGCTGTGACAGTGCTGTGTAACAAGCATCACCCACATTTCAATGGTTCATAATAGCAGCTACTTCTTGTTCACAGGTCTGGCGCTAAGCCATTATATTTCTGCTTATATTTCTGGCCCGACCTGGGTAATATCAGATGGGAGGCTATTCCTGGAGAATTTGGCACCTGAGATATCATGTGAGTTAGCGAGGAAAGAACAGTCTAGGCACAATAAACTGCCTGAGCAAGTGTGTTGAGGATGCAGGGGCAACTTGCTATTTTCCCAACTCCAGAGCATGTGCTCAGTATTTTCTGAATGAATGAATGAGGATAAATGAATAATGCTTTTGCATGACCCCGGGGAAAGGTTGAGAGCAGAGAAGGTTGCTAGAGCAGCAGCAGGAACCACACTAGTAAATGTTTGTTCAGAGAGGTTAAGGCACACGGCAGTGGGTGTCAGAGCCAGTATCTGGACTCCCTGGTGTGCCCTTCACTGGTATCCCTGACCCTTGCAGGCACACACGCTGAGGCCACCAGTGATGACCTTGGAGGCTTTCCTGGAAGTGAGAGGCCCAAGAACAGACCAGAAAGGTGGGTTCCCTGGTGCCGAGCAAGAGAGGGCCGGGCTGAGGACAACCAGATGCTATGGCTGCCATACCTCAAGCAGAGGGGCGGCCAAACTCACAGATGGAGCTGCCTTGGAACACCCCGTGGGCTCAGTGATGGACAAGTCATCCACCCAAACGATCCGCCAGCAACAAGAGCACTAAGCTCCACATGGTCAGTTCTAAGACAAGCAGACGATGCCAGTCAGTAGAGCAGGGCAGACTGGCTTCCGGGAAAACTTCTTGACGTGGCTGCACTCTTCCCATTCTGTAGGGCAGGCTGGGCTGGAGTCTGGCCGAGCACACAGATGGGGGTCACCAAGAGGGAGCCTCCCTTCCTACCAGTCCTCTGTGTCCAGGGCACATGTGACTCGCTATGACAACAACAGGCCATGTACCAGGCAGTGTGGGTTTCTATAGCAGCAGGTGGGTGAGCGTACAGGGGAGGCTGAGGGTCTTTGGGCCTTGTGTATACTGAGGGTGGGGACAGGTCCTCTGACATCATGCCAGCTGGCCACCCTGAGAGTGCTCCTTAGTGGCAGGGTGATGGACAGGAAGCTGAGTAAGATCAGGTAGAAGGGTAGATGTAGATGTGGGAATGGATGGAGAGATGGATGTATAATAGGGAGGAAGAGAGGAGAGAAATGTTCAGGCATGAACTGACAGATGTGTGCATGGGGAGAGTGAAGAAAGGATAAAAGGGCAGATGGTGGGATGAATGAGTGAATGAATGAACGGAAGGAAAGATGAAAAGAGGCATGGATGAAGCCAGGCGGTGGTGGCGCACACCTTTAATCCCAGCACTCGGGAGGCAGAGGCAGGCGGATCTCTGTGAGTTCGAGGCCAGCCTGGGCTACAAGAGCTAGTTCCAGGACAGCCTCCAAAGCTACAGAGAAACCCTGTCTCAAAAAAGCAGGAAAAAGAGAAGAGGCATGGATTAATGGGAGGGTAAATAGTTAGCTTCCTGGATGAACGGAGAGATGGAAGAATGCTGAGTGGGTGGGGGAGGGCAGGAAAGAAGCATGGGTGGATGGAGAGGGAAAAGGATGGGTGGATATGACTCATGGGAAATGGTAAATGATTGATAATGCTAGGGAGACAAACAGGCACTAAATGATGGGTAGCCCCATTTTTAGCTAGGGAAACTGAGGCACAGAACAGCTAAATCTGTCAACACTTCCACAGATGACAGAAATACAAATATCTTTAGCATCAGAATGCAAAAAAAAGAAAAAAGTGACATTCAGACAAGCTGGCCTGTTGAGTCTAAGGTCAACAGCAGGGAAAACCGGAGCAAAGCTTAGGCCACAGTGAAACTCGGAAGACAGAGTGCCCTGTTCGGACACCCATTTCACTTCATAAAATGGCATCAGGGGACAGGCTTGTATGACTCTAGAGTGATGGAGCTGGGTACCATGTAGGAGGGAAGTATGGTGCCTCGATCATGTATCCATCCGTGTACTTACCCATGCATCCATCCATGCATCCACCCATCCACTTTTCTACCCACCCACCCACGTGTCCATCCATCCCTCTTTCATCCGTCCACCCACGCATCCGTGAATGCACACCTTCCCCTTCCCCCCTCCTGAGGAGAGCTGGAAAGAATACTGCAGCACCCACTGGCTACCCCCTGAAGGGGCTCGTGGTCCCCCATGGGAGGATACACTAACATGTCCTGATCTCCTTCAGGCCCATCAAGTCAGGCCCTGTGAAGGACAGCACCACTTCAGAGGCACAGACAGAGCCTTCTCTGGATGACCCTAAGGGGACAGGACTCACAACAGAAGAGGACAGCGTGCAGTGTGGCCGGGTAACCACCAGTGCCCTGCTTCGGTCTGCACACTGGGACGGCACTCACCTTTCCCAGACACCTACTACAGGCCAAATGGGATTCTAACCTTCCTGTTTCTTAATCCTTACAATCTCCCACCTCACCCTACCGCTTCCCCTGAAAGCTAGCTGGCAATGGCCTCTTTTGTCTTCCTTCCTTCTTTCCTTTCTTTACTCTGTAGACCAAGCTGGCCTCAAACTCACAGAGATCCACCTGCCTCTGCCTCCCGAGGACTGGGATTAAAGGCGTGCGCCGCCACCACCTCCAGGCAGTAATAGCCTTATTTTAAAGATGAAGGAGCCAGGGTGTATAGGAGCTGGTCCTTGTCTCTCTGACAACACCACCCAGAGCAGCCAGTAGCTACAGCTTCCCATGGCCCACATGGATCTGCAGCAGAAGGGTCCCGAGGCAGGAGTCTGTAGGAAGATGCCCAGTGAGGCTTTGCTAACGATGCCGTTGGGAACTTGGCTTGACCTACACCCAACTCACTCTCTCCTCATCCCCCGCACTCCATCCCTCCTCTGTGTGTCTCACAGGTGAAGACCACCACGTACCTGAGCTACCTGAAGGCGGTGGGCACACCCCTCTGCACCTACACCCTGTTTCTCTTCTTCTGCCAGCAAGTAGCGTCCTTCTGCCAGGGCTACTGGCTGAGCCTCTGGGCCGATGACCCGGTCATGGATGGACGGCAGACGCATGCAGCCCTGCGTGGCTGGGTCTTTGGACTCCTTGGCTGTCTCCAAGGTACCCTGTGTCAGTGAGCTCAATCTCTGCCTCCCACTCGACCCCTTCCTGTCCTTGGATGTCTGCTCAGAATATCCTAGGAGTAACCATCCCAGGTCCTAATGTAGCCTGGAGGGAATGAGGGCCTGAGGACAGCTCTCCCCTACTAAGAAGGTATCCCTGAAGTTAGCCAGCTAATGGCCTCAATCACCCGCCCCAAACCTCCAGACAGCCACATTCATCATAACTGAACCCAGGCTACAACCCCTCCCCAGGGCACTCTCTTTGGTCTCTTTCACTGCCCCCATTTTTTCCTCTTTCTTTCTTTCTTTCTTTCTTTCTTTCTTTCTTTCTTTCTTTCTTTCTTTCTTTCTTTCTTTCTTTCTTTCTTTTGTTCGTTGTTCTTCCTTCCTTCCTTTTCTCCCTCCCTTCTTTCCTTTCTCCTCCCTCCCTCTTTCCCTCCCTCCTCCTTCTTTCCTTTCTTCTCGAGAACTTTTAAAAACACCTGTTTGTTTATTTACTTATTTTCAGTGTGTGCATGGACACATGGACACCCACAGCACATGTGTGGTCACACCTGTAGGAGTGGGTTTTCTCCTTCTCCCACACAGATCCCGGGGTTGGTATGCTCAGGCATCAGCCTTGGCAGCAAGTCCTTCTGCTGAGCCTTCTCACCAGCCCAGCTCAATTTATTGTTCATTTCGAGGCAGTCTTTCCTCAGAGCCCAGGCTGACCCCAAACTCAAGATCCCCCTACTTCCCTCCCAAATGCTGGGACTGTCGGTGTGCACGAGCACACGCAACTCCTTCTATTAAAATAGCAATAATTCCTGAAGTGATCGCAGGCTTGCCTCTGCGAGAAGGCAAGGTGCAAAGGGCTCCCATGTTCCCTTTGCCATGGTCACCGGGCTGCAAAGTGATACTGCCATATTGCATCAAGGATCTTGACTTGTGCAGTGGCACTATTTCATGGTTCATGTAGCAGTCCCCACACTTGGGCTCCTGGGCATTCATGTTCCGGCGAGGATCATCTATGGTGCCCTTGTAGAACCTCATCCTCCCTATTCCAATCTCCCCTGTCCTTAGCCCGACTCCCCTACATTTCAAACATGGCCACAGTGAAAAGAAAATGCTGCTGAACATGTAGGTTTGGTCCCGTCATGAAAGTTGAATTTGTCAGAAATAGTGACACATTCCTGTATCCCCAGCTACTTGTGAGGCTGATGATAGGATAGTTGCAAGTTTAAGGCTACCCTGGGCAAGGACAGCCCAGGTAACTTAGTGAGGTACTATCTCAAAATAAGTGAAAACAGGCGTGGTGGCTCAGTGTAAAGGCAGCTTCCTCCAAACCTGTTGACTTGACATAACTCTTGGGAACCATGTGATAGAAGGAGAGATCAGACTTTGACGGGTTGTCTTCTGATTTCTACATACATGCTATGCCATGGACATGTGCATACACACACACACACACACACAAAGTAAATGTACTTTTTAAGTAAAAGGGGGCATCTGAGGATATAGCTTAGTGTAGAGTGCTTGCCTAGCATGTGTGAGGTCCTGGGTTCAGTCCTCAGCACTGCAAACACAAAGCACCTTCAGCATGATTTACTAGGACTGTAGCAACATCAGGAAGATGCCATGAGTCTCCCTGACCCTAGGGACCCTTATACTCTGTAAACCAGGAACCCTTATATCTGTAAACCTGTCTGCCTCGGCTGGGAAAAGTACTTTCAAGACGGTCACTTCATCCACTAGCGTGAGCTGTCAATCAACTAAACTGGAATGAACTTGAACTCCCGTTTGGGTGGCACACAGCTGCATGTTGACTACCTCGGGCTAGCCTGGGGTGGTTGCACACCCCTGAAGTCTCAGCACTCCAGAGGTGGAGGCAGGGGAGTCAGGAGTTCATAGTTATCCTCTGCTACATCACAAGTTCAAGGCTAGCCTGGGCTACATGAGACAAAACATATCTATGAACTAGACAGTCTCTAGAATCAAGGAAAGGTATTCTCCCACAACCCAGCCATCAGAGGAGCTGGTTCCTGGAGGAGGCTGGGGGTGGGGAGACCTTGGGAGCAGGTGCCAAAGACCCAATAGTACCTTGCTTGCAACAGGCCACCTCAACAACCCCAGTCCACAGCACTTTGCTCCAGCTCAGCATTCATCCACCAGGGAAGGATCTGATTGGCCCTTTACAAGTTAGGCGACCATCACAAACCAATCACAGTGACCCACATGGCTGGTGTGTTCTGACTGGCTAGCTGAGTCATGTGACTGCCTACACTGTAGTGTGAGACCATGATTGACAGTAGAGCCCCCTCCCCTTGCAGCCTCTTCTGCATGTGGTGGCTTCTTGACCCCTTGTTTCCCTTAGCTGTGGCTGACCACTCCCATTTCTATCTGTGTCTGCGCATCTGCCTCCTGTCTGTGCCCAGTTCTTAG
Source organism: Ondatra zibethicus (assembly GCA_004026605.1). NCBI lineage: Eukaryota > Metazoa > Chordata > Mammalia > Rodentia > Cricetidae > Ondatra > Ondatra zibethicus. Next base: position 22,726 of record PVIU01022410.1, read on the forward strand.
AAGGACACAGGTGTAGTCCCCGTCCAAAATCTAGAGTGTTCTTTTATTGTACCTATGAAACTCATATTTCTAAATAAGGTTGCATTTGGAGGTTGGGGTGGGCGTGAGTTTTGGGAGATCTTATGCTACACCCCAATAGTAGATCTATCAGGTCATGTGACAGTCACCGGGTATTGGGAGACCGGGTATTGCCCAACCCAGCAGCAGGTTCTACTCAAAGTCCCTTCTGCAGCCATTGGACTGTTTGCCTCCATGGCTGCGGTGTTCCTGGGAGGGGCCCGAGCCTCGACCCTGCTTTTCCGGAGCCTCCTGTGGGATGTAGCTCGCTGTCCCATCGGCTTCTTCGAGTGCACGCCTGTCGGGAGACTGCTGAACCGCTTCTCCAAGGAGATGGACACGGTGGATGTGGACATCCCGGACAAGCTGAGGTCCCTGCTGACCTATGCCTTCGGCCTCCTGGAGGTTGGCCTAGCCGTGTCAATGGCCACGCCTCTGGCCATGGTGGCCATCTTGCCGCTCATGCTCCTCTATGCTGGGTTTCAGGTATGGAGAGCTCAGAGCCCAGATCTTGCTGAGGTCTCTTCTGTTAGTACCCTGCCTCTAGGCAAGGCTCAGTGGCAGAGGGTCTGCAGCCGGGCATGGAATGGACGCTAGCAGGCCCATCCCCACTCTGTAGAACCCACACATCTCTGTCTCTCAGTCAGTCCCTAGGGTTCTTCGTGTGTCTAGCTTCAGGCTTACTGCTGCACTGTTCCCTTGTCCTGTCTGCACACTGCAAGGCACAGCCCTGCACGGCCTGATTATATTGTGTTAAGATGTCTGTTGTTCTTTGCCGGGGCCAGAGGCCCTCTGAAATTGGCCTAATGCAAAGATCAGAATCTGAGCCAGGAGTGATGGGACACTTCTGTAATCCCAGCACTCTGGGAAGCAGAGGCCCACTAACTCCAGAGCTTTGCTGCCTGAGTGGGCACATAGCCTTGGCAGTCTGAGCTGCATGGAACACTCTGCCTACCGGTGGTCGCGAAGCTCAGAGCAGCTCAGCCAGACCTCAGTTTGTACAGACTTTTGCTGACCTCAGTTGCCCTCTGTCCGCCTCACCACCAAGCAGGCTGACAGCAGAGGGTACCTGCTCCTCCTTGTTCTCTGAGAGTTCCCTCTCAGCATCCCTGTCCCCCCCCACCACAGAGCCTCTATGTGGCCACATCTTGCCAGCTGAGACGCCAGGAGTCGGCCAGCTACTCATCTGTGTGTTCCCATATGGCTGAGACCTTCCAGGGCAGTCCGGTAGTCAGGGCATTCCAGGCCCAGGGACCCTTCACGGCACAGCACGACGCCCTTATGGATGAGAACCAGAGGGTCAGTTTCCCACGACTGGTGGCTGACAGGTAGGAAGAGCCTGGGATCAGAGTACACCTGGAAAGCCCCTCCCCGCAAGAGTTGAGCTGCATGGTTAGAGGGGTCAAATGGCTTGAGCACAGTCCTACAAGCTGGGGACAATCTGAGGCTGGGTCCCACTCAGACCATCTGAACACACAGAGCAGACAGGGTCTATGACATCCAGTGGGTTGGAGGTACAAACCGAAGTGCGGTTGCCGGACAACAGTCCCAACCTCTGTTTCCTTGGTGACAAGGCAGCTGGTATCAAACATCCTTAATCTCCTTTGGGGCTAAACAAGAGCACGATGTGGGGCCGACTTCTGGCTCGGCCATTTTCAAGCAGGTAGACGCTGGACAAGTTACCTGACCTCTCTGAGCCTCGCTCACTCAACTGCTGTCGTACTCGGGCAGCTTTGAGGATTCAGCAGTGCCAAGGAGCGTGCTTCTAACATGTGTACCACATGCCTGCTCCTGCTCCAGCCCTCCCCGAGCCTCGGTTTCCTCAGCTGTCATATGGGAACAGTGTCATCTCCCCTTGCAGCTGGGGGACCAGGCATCATGTGTGGTGCTCCCAGGGACATGATAGGTACCTGCTCAGTCAAGGTCCCGAGCTCCTCGAGCGTGCCTGCCTATAATACACGCTCTCTATCTGTTAAATGAACGAGCAGACAAATGAATGGTATAGCAGGTCTCAGTGAGAGGTGTGTGCTGGATCGATCCATTCAGAATGTACCGTTGAGCGCATACTTCATGCTGAACTATGGACTGGATCTAGAGACAGAGAAAACAAGATCTCTGTCCCCATGGAGCCCAGGACTCCTCATGGTGACAACAGTTGGTGACATTAAATGATTTGGCTGGCGAGAGAAGCATGGGGAAGGAGGACAGTGGGTGTGAGAGAAAGAGAAATACAGTCAGGGCAGGCTCCCAGGAGAGAGCGCTGGAGCCAGGGCTGGGGCTGCTCTGTGAGTAACAAGCTTGCCTTTGAAGTAAGAGGGTGTGGGCTCAAGCATTCGAACTCACTTTACCAGTAATCCCGGCATAGTGGCGTCTGCCATCTCAGCGCTTGGGAGAGGGGGCTTGGAGTGGAGGCACGTGGGTCCCTGAGGCTCACTGGGCAGCCAGCTAACTGTTTTTGACGAGTTCTAAGCCAATGAGGGACCCTGTCTTAAAACAGGAAGGTAGAGCAGGGCCATGGTGCTGTGTGCCTTTAATCCCAGCACTCTGGAGTCAGGGGCAGGCAGATCTCTGAGTTCAAGGGCAGACTGTTCTACAGAGTGAGTTCCAGGCCAGCCAGGGCTACACAGAGAAACCCTGCCTCAAAAATTACAAAAAAAAAAAAAAAAGCAAGGTGGATGACACCTGAGGAATGACTGTTGGGGGACATTCGATCACACTGTGAACCCCGAGTTTGCATTTGCGTTAATTAAATAAAATTAACCTTGGATCAGGAAGTCAAGTTAGCAGCTAGTTAACAGAAAGTAATCATAGAGCATCAGAGGGCACCGAGAAGAGATAGTTGCAAAGGAGTGGGAGGCATTTGGAGCTTTTTTGTTTGTCAGAGAAGAAGGATGCTCTCTTTGGGAGATGCCAGCAAGGAGAAAAGGTCAGCTAGTTGCTACTCAACCTCTCTGAGCTAGCAGGTTTTCACCCCAGCCTTTGAAGCTCAAGATTTATTTATAAATAAGATGATAGTGATTTAGTTAAAGTTGCCTTTAGCAGAATTCCCACCAGGCTGCAGCCTGAGTGGCCGGGCCGCTGACGGAGAAGCAGGTCATAACTGCAGGGACGCAGTTACTGGCTGAAATAGCAGTAGATTAAGGTGCAGCCACTGTGCCGAAGATAAAACAACAAATGACAGTTGAGATTGTCCTCTGACTTGCACACACATGTGTACATGTAGCCAAACACCCACCAGGGAGAGGACGTCTCCAAACAGGAAGCTCTGTGGGACTCCCAACGTGTGCCAGGCCCTCGGCTGGGTCATTGGGCAAGGCAGTTAGGTCCCATTGTGGGGCCCCCAGTGGGTGCTGAGCGGCTACCATGGCCAGAGAAGTGGGTCCTGCTGAGTCCTGCTAGTCCTGCTTTCCTTTACAGGTGGCTGGCTGCCAACCTGGAGCTCCTGGGGAACGGCCTGGTGTTCGTGGCCACTCTGTGCGCTGTGCTGAGCAAGGCTCACCTGAGTGCCGGCCTCGTGGGCTTCTCAGTCTCAGCCGCCCTCCAGGTACTCCAGCATTCCACCCCTGCTGGAGGTGGCCAGAACAGAGACAGAGGGCCCCTGCTTCAGTGTTCTCCACCGCCCAGCACTAGGGAGCCTTGTATGGCCTCAAGCAAATAGCTCAAGACCCTCTGTGTGCTCATGCAAGCACTTCCGGTTAGGCGAGACGGGCAGAATGTTGAGAGGTGTCCAGTGGGGTGTTTATTGTTAGTGCCTGACAGTTTGCAGTGCTGGGTTAGAATACCTGTGTCCACAAACACACACTCTCTTTCACACATACACACACACTCTTACACACTCTCATACATATACACACTCTTACACATAGTCTGTACACGCTCCTACACACTCACACACTCTTACACACACATTCTCTCCTCTTACACACACCGTCTTACCCTGTATCTTGCACTCTTACACACAGTTCTCTCCTTACACGCACCGTCTTACCCTGTATCTTGCACACTCTTGTACGCACATGTGCGCACACACACACCCGTCTCATCTACGCAACAGCATCAGTTGAAGGTATTGCTCTAAGAGCGTCTTGGTAAATTACCGGATATCTCCTTTGGGGTCAGTGCTCTGGGCAGAACCAGCAGCAGCAAGAGAGGCCATGGCGGGCGCGTGGCAGGCTGTCCCTGTGAGCAGCAGCAAGAGAGGCCATGGCGGGCGCGTGGCAGGCTGTCCCTGTGAGCAGCAGCAAGAGAGGCCATGGCGGGCGCGTGGCAGGCTGTCCCTGTGAGCCAGCAGCAAGAGAGGCCATGGCGGGCGCGTGGCAGGCTGTCCCTGTGAGCCAGCAGCAAGAGAGGCCATGGCGGGCGCGTGGCAGGCTGTCCCTGTGAGCCAGCAGAGGAAGAGGAATGAGAGCAGGGTCGGCTACGGAACTGCTCATCGGCCACAGCAAAGCCCTTAAGGCTCAGTGAGACGGAAATCAGGAAAGGCTTAGTCCCTCTGTAGAAGCTGCCTGAATGGAACCCACAGACCCAGGTGTTACGCGAGTCCTGGAAAGGCCAGGCACCTTCTCTGGTCCTGTCTGGGACAGTGCCCCCTGCTTGCTCTATTCACTGTTTTATAGGCCAGAGCCCAGTCCTAGCCCTGAGGGCCCAGGTCCTCAACCTCCCTGTGCCTACAGTCCCTCTTTCTTTGCCTTCCCTGGCATTTGGCTAGGGAGGAGACCTGATGAGGCCCAGAGGAGCCCAGCTGAGGTGTCTTCTCAAACCAGGTGACACAGACTCTGCAGTGGGTGGTCCGCAGCTGGACGGATCTAGAGAACAGCATGGTGGCGGTGGAGCGCGTGCAGGACTACACCCACATCCCCAAAGAGGTGAGGAGAGGAGGATGCCTGCCCCTTCCTGCCAGGAGGCAGTGTGCCTGCGGGCTATGACGGCCAGGGCGAGAGCAAGAGTGCAGAGTGCCACACTGTAGTGACGGCATCACTGCAGCAGCAGGAAGGGCGTTCCCTCAGCTTCGTGACGTGAAAGTGACAGCCATGCTCCAGCTATGCAACGGGGCATAGGGCAGGGCAAGGCCGTCACCCAGGCCAAGAACAATGGTGGCAGAGTGATTTCTTAACCTAACAACAAGCCAGGACAGCTGCGGGTGCTGAGAACAGACCAGGGTTCTCATGGCGCATGACACTTCTGGAGTATAACGGCCATGCCGCAGGAACAGAGTAGCAAGGTCAATGACATGGTGTCAAGCTGGGCGCAGCAGCTCACAGCCAAACCTCAGCTCTCAGAAAGTTGAGGCAGGAGGATTGCTGCTAGGTGGGAACCTGCCCGGTCTGTGTAGTGGGTTTAAGGCTAGTCTGAGCTACATAATGAGAAGCTATTCTGGATAGAAATCTTGAAGTTATCCTGGGTTACATAGCAGATTGGGGCTAGCCTGGGTTACATAGTACGTTAGAAGCCAATCTTGGCTATATAAAGCAAGCAAGAGCCTAGCCTGAGCTATATAACAAGTTAGAGGCTATTCTGGGCTACATGGAGAGTTGGAGTATATATAGCCTGGGCTAAATAGAGTTTTGGAGGCTAGTCTGGGTTACAGGAAAGTTAGATGCTAGTCTTGGCTATGTAGCATGTTAGAAGCTAGCCTGGGCTATATACTGAGACCTTGTCCTAAAACAATGAGACGCTGCTCGAATGACCTGGAGTGATTTCCAAATGAAGGTGTAGTGTGGAATGTGGGAAACTGAGGCTCTGAGGGGCAGACCTCCATGAAGATCTTAGGACAACTCCTCTGACCTGTGTCCAACCTGCTCCCTGGCCCAGGCTCCCTGGAGGCTGCCTACCTGTGCAGCCCGGCCTCTCTGGCCTACTAGGGGACAGATTGAGTTCCAGGACTTTGGGCTCAGACACCGACCAGAACTGCCGCTGGCTGTGCGGGGTGTGTCCCTGAAGATCCATGCAGGAGAGAAGGTGGGTAGCACTCCTACAACATCCTGTGGGCAACAGGCTCCAAATCTGAGAGCTGCCAGCTTGCTTTCTTTCTGTTTTCATTTGTTTGGTTGGTTTTGGGTTTGGGGGTTTTGATTTGGTTTGGCTTGGTTTCTGGTTTTTCGAGACAGGGTTTCTTTGTAGCTTTGGAGCCTATCCTGGAACTTGCTCTGTAGACCAGGCTGGCCTTGAACTCACAGAGATCTGCCTGCCTCTGCCTCTGCTGGGATTAAAGGCGTGCACCACCACCGTCCAGCTCCTGCCCAGCCTTTCTTAACTCCCATCTCCCAGGCCCTGATGAGCTTCTAGGGGTAGCTTCCTATGTCTACCTTGATGTCCCTGAATGAGGGACATGTTGGGCTGCCTGGAAGGATGGATAAGGAACAGATGACAAAGGATGGAGTGTGGGAAAGAGTGAGGCCTTTCTTAGGGTGGGATGACTAGAAAGAAAGGATGGGTGGACTGATCGGGGGCGGAAAGGAGAAGGTGCAGGTAGGACAGGATGCGGGAGCTGGGAGGGATGGGGAGTGATGGAGGTGGCTAGGACATAGAGGAAAGGTAAGGGGCAGAAATGTTGGGAGGAGGAGCTAGAGAGAGCCCAGGTGGAAGGTGGGATGGAAGGGTGAGCGGTTGTGATAGGGTGTGCTCAGTGGAGGGGTACAGAGATAGAAGGATGAGTGGTTGTGATAAGGGGTGTGCTCAGTGGAGGGGTACAGAGATAGAAGGGTGAACGGTTGTGATAGGGTGTGCTCAGTGGAGGAGTACAGAGATAGAAGGATGAGTGGTTGTGATAAGGGGTGTGCTCAGTGGAGGGGTACAGAGATAGAAGGGTGA
>PVIU01022411.1:0-29416 GCA_004026605.1 Ondatra zibethicus
TAAAGGATCAAACAACATGGATTTAATTACATCAAAGTTAAGAATTTTTACAATGAGGGATACTAATACAACTTTTTATACAGATGATAAAAGGGGTATTAAATTTGTAGTGTCTATATCCAATGAGGAATATTAACATCAATAGCAAGTAAAATGTAAAATAAAAAGCATAACAAATCCTAAAAATCCCTGATTAGAAAGGCAAACAAAATAGCTGTAAAGAAGCACCCAAAAGATGAATTTACATGTTAACAAGTCTCAAAGTGTGAGGGACTGATAAACACCAGTAACAAGCAGGCTGCATCTGCCAACAGCTGTCATTTGTCATAGTCCTGGGCTCTCCTACATGCTAACAAGAACTACGCAGCCTGGCCATTCGGGAGGACTGGGCACAGTCTGCACAGGCAGATTTGAACTCTATGATCCAGACTGCTGCTCCTGAGCCTATACGTCAGCAAAGATGCTCAGGGTCTACGTTAAAATATTCAGGCGAGCGCTATTTGTAGTGGCAGCAGGCTGGGAGTGTTAGTATTCCAGTGGGTGAACACACACACACAATCTGACAGATGTACACTTTAACAGAGTCCTAGCAAGAAGTCACACATTAGAAGCCACACCAGGGTGGACCTAAACATCGAGGGAAACGTGTAAAGAAACATCCTGTCTGTGTATGAAAAAGAAGTACTATTCTTTATATAAGACTACAGTCCAATGAGGGAGCACATATTTCCACTTAGGACCTGAGAAAGCTTTAAAAAGTGTTCCCCAAACACAAACACAGAGCCAGACACAGCTTCCTAGTCCCACAGTCTCCCAGGCCAACTCTGGAGTACAGAGACCTGGCTTCCAGTCACTGCCTGCAGGCTGAAGCCAGGCGCTAGCAGTTTGCACTACGCTGAGCCATGCGCCGGCCGACATGGCAGCTTAAGGTTTGTCTTAGGCGGTCAGACAACACTTCAGGCACTCAGTAAGGCCAGGTCCAGACAAATAAAACCTCTAAAAAGGTACAGTAGGCTTAAAAATGTGCTTAGATGTTGAAGAAAGAGAAGAAAACAGGAATAGACAGTCATAGGAAACATAGTTTAAAAATAAAGTCTTTAAAGAGAGAGTAAAGTAAAGTATAAAAAATGAGCCATGTGAAGATGAGAAATGCACAGGGCGTCTGGATTCTGTATGGCACTTTGTTGACTTTGAACTTTCTAGATGCTAATGTGCAAAACACAACAGCTGCTGAGGGACACTGGATTATGGAAACTGCTAAATTAAATCAACCTATACATTTTAAGAATATCTTAACTTCAAAATAGAAGTCAGAAAATATGTTGTGTGGACAGAGAGGTTATGTCTTCCCCGTTCCAGGGAAGCAGGTAGTCAGGGAAGGAGAAGTATTTAAGGAGCTTCAATGAAACTGTGGCTCTTACAGGCAGTTTATGTGAAAAATTCTATGCAGGAAGTTTCAGGTCTGACCTTAGGCAGTTACAGAGAATTCCCCTGCTGGGGTCACTGCAGAAAACTGCCCTTTGCACTTCAGGATTGGTGCCAGCAATGCATTTCGGTCTCTGTAGGGAGTGAGGGAGTAGAAGGCAGATCTCAGGACCCAGCTGCCTGTGCATTGAGATTCCTATGGGGTGTGGCTTTTTTCTTTCTAATTTGAGGCCTTTGGTAAGAACCTTCAAGTACTTCTGGGGATCCCATGATTGTGCCCTACCATGTCTCCCTCTGTAGTGTTTCCCCTTACTTCACATCAGTCTACTTGACCTCAGGATCCATACAAACACTGGAGCCTCTTGTCTGGGGCTCCTTCAGCAGGGAGTCATCCCAACACCGGCTCTGCTCCACCTGGTCCTAGACCCAGTACTGTTCTACAGAGGAAAGAAGATTGGGCATCCCTACCATTTTAGACATTCTAGATTCTTCTTTATGCTCCAGAGGAAATACGGTTTGGTTCTTTCCTCTTGGTTTGCATCTGTACTTGGCTGGCTACGGGTACCTCAGCTCTTCCACAACTTGGCTGATCTGGTGGCAGTGATGCATTTCTTGAGTTGGGTGATGTAATAAAGTTACTTTGAACTTTCTCCACAAAAATGTCTTAAAAATTAAGTTTGGTGGAAATCCCAATGGAGAAAAATAAGGCAAAAATATAAGCACCTGCTTTAATGATGACCTAGGAATTGAAGAAGGCAAGCAGGAAAGCACAGTGCAGCCCAGGAGAGGTGCTAAATTCTAAAACTCAGGGTGTAAGGCCCAGATGTGGTGGCAGGCCCCGGTCCTCAGGAGGCTGAGGCAGGAGGATCCCAAGTTCAAGGCCAGCTTGAACTACCAAGATATATTGTCTCAAAAAATAATAAAAATAATAAAAGAAAAGATGTTGGGCAGGTAGAAAGTAGATTATAAGGGGACCCTTGCAGGACAGAAACTAAGTTAAGAAATTTTCCTTTTCTTGGGCTTGAAATACTTTAATGATGGTTCTTCTTGGATTTGATTATCTCTTAGTTTTGGGCTAAATGTAATTATTTAAAACCTACTTACTTATACTGAGTTTTCAGATAACGAACTTTCAGTTAATAACTACAACATTGAGAAGTATATACTTATGTAATGTCCTGAAGCTACTTTCTTTACTCAAAGCACAGTCTATAGTTGCTTAAAATCCTCACTTCAAAGGTAAGCGATTTTGTGCACAATTTGGTTTTTGCCTCTATTATACATACCCTGCATGTATCTGCTTTGGTCTGTTATTGCTGGAGTAAAGTGGCTGAGCTTATGTAGCTCTTGCAGGTCCCTAAAGAACAGGGTTCCCATACCTGGGCTTTCCCTTATGACGTCATAAGTGGTAAATTCAGGGCTGGGAGATGACTCTGTGGGTAAAGGATTGCCGTGAAAGCATGGGAGACTCAGTTTGAATCCCCAACATCCAGGTGGAAGCCAGGTCCAGCTAGCAGCATGGATCCTCAGCGCCCAGGTGGAAGCCAGGTCCAGCCAGCAGCATGGATTCCCAGCACCCAGGTGGAAGCCAGGTCCAGCCAGCATGCGTTTCATCTCCAGCGCTGGAGAGAGGGGAAAGACAGATCCCAGGCAAGCCAGACTACCCAAAACAGCGAGTTTAAGGCTCACTGAGAGATGCTGGCTCCAAAAAAGAGAGAGAGAGGAAGACACTTGACATTGACCTCCACTTGCATATAAGCATGAGTGAGTGTATCTGCACACATAGGTGCACACACATGCACACCCCTACACACACACAAACAGTAAATAACAAAACTGAACAGCTGTTCTGACAAATAACAGTTTTATAAAAGATGAAATAATATTTAATGTCTACATAATATGGCCACACACATACCTCAAAACTGAAATAGAGGTCAGAGATTGTCTTGCATTTTGATAGTTGTATATTTAGTGCCATTAGCTGTTAATTTATGATGTGCTTTCACATTAGCTTATTTGATCTTTTTCATATCAGTTAGGTATAGTAGATCAAACTATCATTTTACAGATCCATAAAGACTTAAAAAGAGGTTTACACGGCATCCCTGAAGTCCTGAAGTTACGTAGACCTGACCTCAGGAACTGGTATTCCCAGAGTATGGTGAATCTCTGTGAAACTCTATGCATATGGCACTGCCCCTTCCTCCTTTTCCTAATCTTAAAGTACAATTGCAAGATATCAAAACTAGATTAATTTAGTGTATGTTAATAAGTGAATTATTTATTAATCTTCTTCTAGGATGCTCTGCTTTTACCAAGTACAGCGTTTGTCAAATTAGGTACTTGTTGAGAAGTCAATTTGTTTTCAATTACATGTATTTTAGTGGATAGGTAAAACATAAAAATTATACACATTAATGGGGTGCCATGTTATGTAATATTTAAATCAAGTTAAACATATCTCACTTCAAACATTTGTCATTCCTTTATGGTAAAAGCATGTAAAATTCTTTCTTGTACGTCACTGAAATATATAGTGCCTTGTTGTTACCTACTGGCACCCCCCTGGGCTACTGTATACTAGAATTTCTTGGTCTAGAGCTTTAAGACTCAGCCTCATCGAAACCTTTCTCCACCACTATCCCCAGGCACAGTGATCATGGTGTCTTTCCAAACTGCTTTTTACATATAATATTCCTTTTCTTCATATGTACTTGTAGCTTTTTTTCAGCAAAGACATGATCACCAAAATTCTTGGAAGTGACCAATGCAGAAACAGAGCTCAAGCAACATCTTTAGTCAGGAAGCAGCTGTGGGAACCTGTGCAGACAGACCCATGCACGGCTTTGTCTGGGCTGGTTTTCTTACCTCCAAAGAGATGGAATCCTTTCCTACAGCTTGGCAGGGGCCACTTGGCAGAACTGGATTTCTGAAAGCTTTGTTTTATTTTCAAATATTCCTTGGTGAAGAAGGTCTTTGTGGCATTGTTCAGTTCTGAAGTAAAGGGAAGGAAAAGAGCGTTCTAAGCGTTCAAATGGATAAAATGGCAAGAATGTGATAGATTACCATAGGATTTTGATAATAAATTCGGATCTCTTCGAGTCTGTAAATATAGAAATGTATTTAACTTTTAAAAATCTCAAATATGTCACCCAGATTTCTATTTGATGCAGCTTTGAAACTATGCTCACATACAGAATGTGTGTTTACTGAGAAGCATTTGCAACAGGAACCATGCCAAGCAATGAGATGGCGGTGGCATACTGCAGTCTGTTGTCAAGAGGAATGCAGACAAAAGGACAGAAATAGACAAGTTTCGGGAAAGAACCAAGTCTCACCACTTTGGTAACAATATAGCCAGAGCGTGACCAGGGCTCAGGGGTGAGAGCAAAAAGAAAATCCATTTCAAATCTTTTTATTTCATAATGTGTTTAATTCTTTGGAAGGATGTATTGGGCATTTACAACGTGTACTGCTGCAGATCAGAGCGACCTTTAAAAATGTAAAAACGCATTCTCAATATTTCAGAAGCTTTGCTAATGAGTTAAAAAGGGAATATTTATTCGCAGTACCCATAGGCCAACCAGAGACTATACATGGTCTTCCCTTCAAACAGTAGACAGTCTGAGAGTCACAAAGCCACACAAGGGCAGACAGGCATAGCCAGAGTCTGACTTTTCTATGCAGGAGCTCTCCTTGGAGAGGGCAGTGCAGGGCTGGTAGCTATAGTGAGAAACACCTGGCATCTCCATCAAACCCTGCTCTTACTTTCATCCCCAAATGATGCCATGTAGCACCTGGCCTGTCTTTAGTTTCTTTCCTACCTCTGTTTCTGAGCCTCAGCCTACTCTAGTTCCATGTAACAGTCTCTATTTTCTCTTATCACTGCCTTAGGTTGATTCTCAAGAAAGTCAAAAGAAAAACTAATTTGCAAGCTTACATTAACTACTAAAGGGACAGTATAAGAGAAAAATTAGGTAAGCGAAGCTATGTATGAAAGTGCCAACTCCAGCCCCATTCCTGGAGCTATACCTGTTGGCCAATAATTCAAGCACATGAGTTATAAAAAAGGGGAATTTTTAGCCTGCTTATGTAAGCTGGGCTTGTTCTGGCTTCTGCATTCTTTGTCCCTTAAGTGTTGAAACACGTCAGGGTAGATAGCCTTGGGCGGTCTTCTGCAGAAGTGCACAGATGCTTTTACAAAGTCCACTCTGTCCACTGCCAACAAACAGTCCCTTCAGTCAAGACAACTATCTCCTGGTTAAGAGAAACCATCAGCATCTCACACCCTCTGTGCCCTTCACAATCCTGCAAAGAACAGAGCCATGGAACGACTGGTAACATCACCCGCCCCCAGGACTAATGATTTTAATTTGCATAATTTTCCAATATATCAAGAATCTTTTAGGTGATATTGTGATGGCCATTATGGAAAATGACACAACATTCTAAAATGCTCTTACAAATAGACCAAGGTGTGAAGGTAATGAAGATGTCCTGTTAGAGACAAAATAAACAAAATAAAAACAGCATGTAACTCAAGAATCTTATCATTCCTCCCTCTTCCTCCTGGGAATATTGTAACCAAATTCTAAAATGGTGATGCAGTAAACAGAGACACCATCACACCCTCTCTTATTTGAAAACGTATTTGGAAATATAATTGAACTCTGGTAAAACAGACTTAAGAAATGTAAAAGCCAGTCAGAAGCTTTTTCCAACCCCTAGGAGAAGATGTGAAAACTAACATCAACAATGGTGCCTGTACTTCTGGGCTTTATGGAACTCAGCAGTGTGCTCTTTAAAAAGCAACGTAGTGAAATACTTAGATAACACATTCAGCATAAATACAACTGGAGAAATTGTTGTAATTTGCAAGCTATATGGGCAATTGTCCCTTTGCATGCACCAGCATGCCTATGGCATGATTTAGTGAGACTGATCATTTTGGATGATTCTATTCGCTACGATTGATCAGAAAGGCATGTGGACAAGAGAAGATCAGGAAAGCATTACTGCAATTATTGCTGGGCCAAGTAAGAGCTGGGCTTTTGCTTCTTAACTGTGGGGCTTTCCATCAGTCACTGAGATGCTTTTAATATCCACTTCCCACCTAATAGCCAGCAAAAATGTGGCCTGTGATCTGCTATGTGCCTGGTACTTTGATGATGTATTTAGGGATAGAGATTAATTGAATCTAATTCTGTCTAAAGGGTATTGTGTTAGATCTATGTTTTCTAAATGCCTGGATAGGTGCCAAAATCACTAAGACACTGCTAAAAAGGTACATCCACCCAGACATTGTGGGGCAGCGCTGCTGCTTATGTGGGCTCTGAGTCTGTTCTCTCCAACAAGCCCTTTGAATGATTCTGATTCACAGCTAGAGTTGATTGACAGCCACTGGGTGAAATGACCTTAAGTCCTTTTTGGTTGTAAAACTATTTAGATGTGTTAAACCTTATCTTACAGCAGAGGTTCACAGAGGAGCACTGGAATGAGCTCCCAAAATCCAGTTAAAGAGTAGGAGTGAGAATATGAGCAAAGAGGTCAAGACTATGGCTAATGGGAGCTCACCATCTCTGATCTGACAGCGAGGGAACCAGCATAGGATCAAACCAGACCCTCTGAATGTGGGTGACAGTTGTATGGCTGGGGCAGACTGCGGGGCCACTGGCAGCGAGTCCAGGATTTATCCCTACTGCTTGTATTGGCTTTTTGGAGCCCATTTGAGGGATGCCTTGCTCAGACTAGATATAGTGGGAAGGACCTTGGTCCTGCCTCAAAGCAATGTGCTAGACTTTGTTGACTTCCCATGGGAAGCCTTAACCTCTCTGAGGAGTGGATTGTGGGTGAGAGGGAAATGGTGGAGGGAGCGGGACAAGGGGAGGAAGTGGGGACTGGGATTGGTATGTAAAATGAGAAAAGATAGGACTTTTTAAAAAAATAAATTTTAAAAAATTGCACCCAAAAATCCCCAAACCTTATCTTACACTTCTATAAACATGAATAGTACCCTCGTGTGTGTGTGTGTGTGTGTGTGTGTGTGTGTATGTGTGTGTGTGTGTGTGTGTGTGTGTGTTATTTCATCTCAGTGGCATTTAGGCTCGAAAATTCAGGCATCAGCAACAAATAGAACATCCACCATTACATTTCCTAAAATAGCCTGCAAGAAACATCAAGAACAAGCGGGAGGGAGGCAGGAGAGAGGTGACAAACCATCTGTGTCTCTTTCAGCTGCTACTACCTATTAGAAGCACATGCTTCTTTGTTTTCAATTATTTAGAATTACATTTTATTTATTTATTGTGTGCATTTCAGAGGGGTGTGTTGCATTTATCTAAGTTATTCTAATATCAATAAAAACTTGAGAGTCAGATATTGGCATAAGAACCTGAAAGATCCAAAGAGTGGCGGAGGAGCAATCAGTTGACCCTAACTCTCTAGGCTCACCAGATGGAAAGGGATGAGGGTTTCTCTAAACCCCTCCTTCTATCTTCCTGTGCCCCCATCTGCGTCCTCGAAAACCTCTGTGGCTAATTATGTTCAGTCAATCACTGACTCCGCCCTCTGATTCAAGGTAAAATTTATTAACAACCTTGGAGTGTCAGTGCAAACAAATCCCGCACTAAGGGTGCATGCATGCCCTATAGCTTGGGTGAGGTATAGGAGGAGGCTCTCTTCTCCTCCTTCATGGTTCCTGGAGACTGTGCTCAAGTCATCAGTCTTGGTGATCAGGGCTTTTACCGGATGAACCATCTTGATAGCCCAGGGTATGGGCTGCTTATTACAAAGTATACTAGAACTTGCTAGGTATAATCAATATTCAGTATTACTGAATGTGTTAGAAAATATTTAAATCTGTGACCCTGCTCTGATGAGACACTTAGCTAAATGTGTTGGTAATAGCAATGGAAACTGTAGCATCTTTATGTGATGCTTTCACTTAAGAAAGGGCTGGGGAGATAGCTCGGCAGGTAATGTGCTTCCCATGTGGGGGTTCTGAACGAGAATGGCTCCTATAGGCTTATATGTTTGAGTTAGTCCCCAGTGCATGGAATTGTTTGGGAAGGACTAAAAAGTGAGGCATTGTTGTGTCACTGGGGGTGGGCTCCGGTTTCAAAGCCCACACTGTTCTCAGCTCTCTCTGCCTCAGGACTGTGGATCAAGAGTTAAGCTCTTAGCTTTTGCTCCAGTGCCATGCCTGGCTGCTGCCATGCTCCCCGCCATGATGGTCATAGATTCTAACCTTCTGAAACTGTAAGCTCCAAACAAACTCTTTCTTGCAGAAGTTGCCTTGGTCATAAGTTAAATCTGCTGGCAATAGTACCAAAATGGCAATATCTTAATGTGATGCTTTCATAGAAAACGAAGTAATTACTACTGGGTAGACCTGTCTGGCCTAGAATTTGATGTAAAGGCCAGGCTGGCCTCAAACTCACAAAGGCCTGCTACCTGCTGAGTGCTGGGATTAAGGCCTGTGCCAAATAACCAGCTTTTCACTTTGATTTCAGCTTCGGGCTTGGTATTTGGTAACTTTATGTTTGCAAACTTCATTATTGTTAAGCAAATGTTTGTTAAGCATATTTCTAGCATCCTGCTAACTGTAGAAGTGAAAGCTACACAACCAGCATGGAGCCTGTATTCGATTGTATGTATCAAGTAAAAAGGCAATCTTAATGCTATGAGCGAAGGGTTCTCACGGTTAATCCAGTGCAAGTGCCCTGGAATATTATTAAGAAATAGAAGAGGGTAAGATTATAAACACAAGACAGAGTCTATTATATAGACCCAGTAGTATTAGACTCTTAATTTAAAATGCTGAAAGATATGTGTCCAGGTATTTCATTCGGATTATTAACGTCCCTGTTAACTCATTTCTCTTTCTCACTATTACAAAACTCTTTCCCCCATAATTAATGTCTTAGTTTTATATTGTTTGATAAACAATTCTTATTTTTTTCCCAGGAATATAAAGCACAAAAGAACATCTGAGAGAAAGGGACACATGTAAAATTTGTGACAGTAATAAGCTATTTCTTCCAGAGTTTAGAATTATATAATTGGGGGTTCAAAAGCTTCTGTGCATATTATATATTACTCATAGACATTATTTGATCCCAGATTAACATATGGACTATAGATTTCTATGTATGTCTATGTATGGACTATGCAATACTACACATTTGCGAGGAGTAAACAAGAGATGGATTTAGACTCCCAGTGAATGGCTACTGGTGTGCAGACTTCTAAGGAAATAATTCTCTGCAGCTGCTACTAATTCCTTGTTACTCAATTTGCTTTTGGTTTACAAAGACCATGAGTGGTGGTCCTCAACCTGTGGATCACCATGCCTTTAGGGACCACCTGTCAGATATCCTGCATAACATTGCAATTTTTAACAGTAGCAAAATTACAATTATGAAGTGGCAACTAAGTATTTTATGGTGGTCACCACAATATGAGGAACTGTATGAAAGGGTTGCAGCATTAAGAGGGCTGAGAATCACTGCCTAATGGAGTGTTCTTGGAATGTTTTCTACTTCTTTCTGGGGCATAGAATCCAAATAGTTTTCCCTGTACTGTTTAACAGTGGAAAGAGTAAGGTTTTTAGTTAGGATGTCAAGCACATCTGAAATGCACAGGAATGGGGAAGGGCTAACATGTTTGACATTAAGACACACTTTGTTGTAAAGCAATGAAAATCACAAACTATTGCCAAGCTATTTCAGGACTTGAGGGCAATAATTATTCACACCTCTTAAGAAGGGTGAGAAAGTTCCATTTGAAACTGGATTCTAACACTCCTACTGAAATGCATTTTGTATACATTCAAGACACTTCAAAATGTTCACTGCGAACAAGGCAGAGAAAGCTGGCTCTGTTGTTAGGTCTAAATTTAATGGAAAGTTACCATTTTCAATCACAGAAATACACAAGGTAAGATAGAACAGTTTGATCTGGGGGCCAGTACTTTAGGCTCGGGGAGTTCTTACTACCTGGTAACTGAAGATCTGCCACCAACTGGGAATCCCAAGGGATTTGCAGGCTGGGAAAAAAAATCCAACCAGGACGCTCCTTAAATTCTGACAAATCTTACCTACATATGCTTGCCAAGTAACTCTGAACCTGATTTTCATACCTGTCCTTGTGAATCATTCACTCACAGCTAAATCTACAGAAGGAAATACCATCCTGCAGCTAAATAATTTAGCCCAAAGAGACACAAAACAGGGACACAAACAAGCACATAGCTAGTTTGTCTGTCATCCTGTCAGCAGGGAGCTCCAGAGTCTATATCTTAGTCATCACCGAGAGCAACTCATGCTTAGTGTATTTTTAATATCGAGGAGCTCTTATGCTGGGCAAGATTAACTTTGTTGAAATTTTGTTCAGCTTGCTTACATTTTTCTCTTCAGCATTTGGCACCACAATGTTTGGATTTTATAATATAGTTAAATGTAATGCTGTGACAAAACAAAGGAAGAGTTATGATGATGATATTTTAACCTTTTAGTTATAGGTTAAAGGAGAAAGACTTTTATTTTCTTTCTTCATTTTTTACTAAACCATTTTTAAATTTAAATATATTTTGATCATAGTCTTTTCCTTTCCTACCACCCAACTTTAAGTTCTTTCTCAGAAACAAACAATAAAAATCCAGAAACCAAGTACAGCAACAATACCACCTTAAACTACAAAAACAAAATAAAACACCACCCAAAACAACAACAAACCCTCCAGACTGTAACCAAATAAAACACACAGAAGAACTGTGGAGTCTATTATATGTTGGTCAACTACTCCTGAACATGATATCTGCGCTGGAGTGGTTGACATACCCAGTATCACTGAAAAAAATGGATTTTCTCTCTCCCAGCAGGTATAAATGACAGTTTTGTGTTTAACCTAGTGGCTAGGTTTTCTGTTCACTTAAAATACAACAAAATAAAATACAATGGGATAAAATAAAAACTACCACATTGAAGTTGAACATGACAAACTAACAGAAGGAAAAATGTGCAAGAAAAAGCCTGAGTCAGAAACTCGCTCTTTGGAAAACTCAGGAATCTCATAAAAACACTAAATTGGAAGTCAAAATATAAACACAGATGACCTGGTGCAGACCTGTGCAGGCCCTGTTCATGCTGCCACTGTCTCTGTGAGTTCATATAAGCATTGCTCATGTTGATTTAGAGGGCCTTGTTTTCTTGGTGTCCTCCAGCCCCTCTAAGTCTTAAACATCTTCCCCCTCCTCTTCTGAGGGGTTCTCTGAGCCTGGAGGGAAGGGATTTGATGGACACATCCCATGTAGGTCTGAGTGTTCCAAGGTCTCTCACTCTCTGCATAATGTCTGGCTGTGAGTCTCTATATCAGTTTCCCATCTGTTACAGGAGGAAGCTTCTCTGATGATGGCTGAACAAGATACTAATCTTTGAGTATAGCAGTATATTATTAGGAGATGTTTTATTACTACATTTCCCCCTTGTTTTTATCAGAGGTCCCTGGGCTATCTAGTCTCGGGTTCTTGCTCACCCAAGCAGTATTGGATATGGGATCCATCTCATGGAGTGGGCCTTAAGTCAAATCTGTTATTGGTTGGTTGCTCCCACAAGTTTGTGTCAACATTGTCCTAGCATATCTTACAGGTAGTAAAGGAATGCAGAGAAAGGGTTTTTGGCGTTTATGTTTCTCTTTTGATAGTATCTTTAACAAATGGTGTTGGTCCAAGTTGGTGTCTGCATGTAGAAGAATCCAAACAGAATCCAAAAAGAATACTTAGCGGCCTGCACAAAGCTCAAGTCCAAATGGATCAAAGACTTCAACATAAAACCAGATACACTGAACCTGACAGAAGAGACAATGGGAAATAAGCTTGAACTCATTGACACAGGAAACAAATTTCTCAACAGAACACTATTAGCACAGGCACTAAAATCAATTAATGAACCTGAGAAGCTTCTTTATGGCAAAGCACATCATCATTCAGACAAAGCGGCAGCCCACAGTGGGAAATATTTTGCCAACTATATATTTGATAGAGAGGTAATATCCAAAACATATAAAGTGATCAAGAAACTAAATACCAAGAAAACAAATAACCCAGTTAAAAGGGGTTTCAGACCTAAACAGAGAATTCACAATAGAGGAAATTCACATTGCTTAGAAACACTTAAAGAAATGTTCAACATCCTTAGCCATCAGTGAAATGCAAATCAAAACTACTTTGCGATTCCATCTTACGCCTGTCAGAATGGCTAAGGTCAATAACCCTATTGACAGTTCATACTGAAGGGGATACGGAATAGAGGAACACTCTTCCATTGCTGGTGGGAGTGCAAACCCAAAACAGCCACTAAGGAAATCAGTGCGGTGGTTCTTCAGGAAGATGGGAATCTGCCTCAAGATCCAGCTATACCACACTTGGGCATATACCCAAAGGACACTTCATGTTATCACAGAGACACTTGCTCAACCATGCTCGTTGTTGCTCTCTTCATAATAACCAGAGATAGGAAACAACCTAGGTGTCCTTCAACAGAAGAATGGATAAAGAAAATGTAGTATACTTACTTTTTAATGTCACAGCATTTAACCAAACATTTTACCTTTGACAATTATATTTATTTTGGATTAGCAAATCTTTTGGTAGCTTTGAAAATCTGAAAAATTATTTAAGTTTTTTTTCCCCCAGGAATGACCATTTTGCCCAAGACAGAAAAGCCAAAAGAAAATCTAATTGAACTCAGTTCAACATTAACATTTACTGAGCACTTAATATGTCTCAGACAAAATGCTAAGCATTAACAGAGTTGTTATATGTTGTTGTAAGTTACATTTGAGGACAAGCTTTTTGAAATCTATGGAAAGGGATACATTAGTGGTTCCTCAGAGCTGATTAATAGATAACCTTGGCTTAACAAAATACAGAATTCTTTGTCCTCTATGGACGAAGAAATACAACTCCTTCTGCCTTTTCACTATTTCACTAAGTGCTACTAGTTTCTTGAAGTCATTTAGTTATTTTAAGAGATCAAGACAAGGTTTCACTCTGTATCCCAGACTGGCCTGGAGCTTGCTATGTAGCCTAGCCTGTCCTGAAACTCACAGTGCTCCTTCTGTCTTCCAAATTATGGGTACAGGTATGACCCACCATATAGGCTATATAGTTATGTAAAAGAGTCAAACCACTTCAATGGTTAAAAATATCAAGTGGTATAGTAGAGATCAAGAAAAAAAATGGAAGAAAAATAAAGGTGTCCGTGAGTAGCTGCAGCTCCTTGGGAGCATCAGAAAGGATGTTTACTTGAGCTGGGAGGTAGAGATAGCCTGGACAACACTGGATATGCCATCTCCTAAACCCAGAGTGGGTGATCTGTGCTATACCTACCTCACTCCCAGGAGCTGTGTTAAGTCATTTCCGGGCTCTTCTTCTAGAGATGAGTCTCCATAATTATGAGACAATGTTTTTTTAGAAATTGATTTGTAAGCAATTAATAATATTGAAGTGATTTTGGATAAGACGGCATATTTTATAGCTATCACCTATGTTTAAGGTATAAGAGAAGATAGAAATAAGAACATCAAATCAATAAATTAATAGACATATTATGAAGGATAAGGTTAAAATTTAACAATTATGTTGGTTAAGAAGATTCCTTAGGTAAAAAAATATCTCTACTGATATGTGAAAAGAGTAAAATTTTTAAAGCGGGTAAAAAGATGACAGAACTCTGAGAAACCACACTTTAAACACTGTGAATATTATGTTATTTCTTTTCATAATAAAAATTCATTTGCATACATTAGAGTTTTGGAGTGACTATGCTAGAAGACAAATTGACACCGTCAAATAGCCTTCCTGATATAGAAGCAGTATGTGTTTCAGAGGCAGAGATTATTGCATATGAGATGAATTTTAAAAAATGGAATAGTGGAGGCATGAACATAAGCAAACTGAGAACTGCATTAGCATAAGAATTAATAGAGGAGACTTGCTGGCGTAGAATCAGAGAAACTATGAAATGACCTTTTTATAAATTTGGACACGATCAAGAAAAATCACAGATGGTCACAGTAAAAGGAGGATAGAAAGAGTGTGATATTCTTGCTAAGAATCTGTACGCCCTGGATGGAGTCAAGCAGGACATTAGAAGGTCAGACTGAAACAGGATAATTCAGAATTATGTGATACTATCCCTAAAGCTGCACGATACCACTGCCCTGCTGCCTAAATTCAAGTAGCATCCTTCAATGCTTGTGACAGCCCCAAAATCTCTGATGGGACATCACATTCCCCTTTAATGCTTAGTCTCAGGTTAGCTTAAATGTTATTTCCCTGCTTGTGGTGTAATTTCCACACACAGGGGAGGTAATCGGCTGCCTCTATTTCTTTGTATCTGTTCATCCTTTATAAGTTCTGCTGTAGTCCAGCGTACTAGAACCAGAGGTTAGGGAGGTGGTGAATACGGGAAGGTTAGTTGAGAAGAGAAAAATATTAGAAGAAGGGTAGGAACTTTCCTTTAGGATCAGGGTGTATTGTGACTAGGAAAGGGGTGGGAGTAGTGAGTAATTTTATAGCAGATGTACTGACGCTGTGACCTGTTGGGCGAAGTATTTTCTTTCAGTTGGAGGCTGTTTGTCCCTAGCTGCTCAGCCACAAAATAACCACACAGCAACTACAGTATTTGCAATACTGTTTGGATAATAGCTTAAGTGTGTTTCTGGCTAACTCTTATATCCTAAACTAACCCATCTTCATTAATCTGTGTATCGCCATATGGCTGTGGCTTACCAGGTAAAGTTCTGTCCCTGGTGTCTGTCTCCAGCTGGGCTCCATGGTGTCTCCCACCTCCACCTTCTTTCTTCCAGCATTCAGTTTACTTTTCCCCGCCTAGCTCTACTCTGCCCTATCACAGGCCAATGCAGATTCTTTACACATTAACAAATAAAAGCAACACATATGCAGAAGAACCTCCTACATCAGACTCCCTTCCAATATCAAGATATTCCCCCATTCTGTGCAATTTACAGGATCTCACAACATGGACCTTGAGTCTATTAGTCAGAATGCTAGCAAAAAGATCCTCATTTGCCCTTTTCTGATATATCTACTTTAAAGTAAGGCTGTTTTTTAACTTTGATGAAGTCTAATTTATCTATTTCTCTTGAATGTTTGTGCCCTAGGTGTTGTATCCAAGAAACCACTGTTAAATCATAGTTGACAAAGACAAAGGTATGCTTTCTTCTAAGAATTTATTTTTAGTTCATCCTACTTTTACGGCTTTGTTCTAAAACTAACATACATTCACATATTGTCCAATTCAGGAGTCTACTTCACTCTTTTCCATATAGGTAATCAGTTGTACCACAAGCATATGGTCAACCACCATTAAAGTTAATTTTTGTAACTCTTGTAAAAAAAAAACAATTAACCATGGATATGTAGATTTTTCTTTTTCTTGGGTCTTGTTTAGTGGCTGCCTACATTTGAATTCTTTAGTGACTTGAATACACAGTTTAGAGAGGCCCTTTCCCCACCCAATTCTTACCCTCCACTCTTACCTATGGTCTCCTTCACTGTTGTTCTCAGTGCCATAAGGCAAAACCTGCCTTAGGTTCAGATTCTGTGGTGCTCTACAATAGGGGCAGTGCGTCCTTATCTTCCTCTGAGGCTCACTCTACCCTACGAAGATTCTTCTTAGCTGTTTGCCTTGACTGTCTTCTATGGTTATTTATTTATGTATTTGTATGAATATATGTATGTACATACTTATATATGTATTCCTGAATGTAGTCATCCAGGCACGGGTTTTGTCAGAGATCAAAAGAGGGTGTCTGATTGTCTAAAACTGGAGTTACAGATGGTTGTGAACCACAATGTGGGTGCTGGTGATTGAACCAAGGTCTTCTGCAAGAGCAGCAAGTACTCTTAGCCCACTGAACTGCCTTTCCAACCAAACAGTGGTAAATTTTAGTAGGTATTTTTTTAATAAATCCTTACCCATTTTTTCTATGAACTTAAGTTAATGTGATTTAAAAGAATATTTTCATTAGTTCAATAGTTATGGTGGTAGAGGTTATGGATATCAAAAACATATAACCACTCCACATGTCCACTTTACTATTTCTTTATTAATTAAAAATATTTCTGACTAGTTTTTATACTGTCTTCTATCCTTCACACCTGTGAATTTTTGTGTATCCATCATTTTTAGTTTCCTTAAGGTTATCTTTAAAATTAGTTTGATTTTATCAGTAAGTTGCTTTTTGTTTGTTTTTTGAGACAGGGTCTACTACATAGCCTTTGTTGTTCTAGAACTTGTTCTTTAGACCAGGCTGTCCTTGAACTCCAAAGATTCTACTATCTCTACCTTCTAAGGGCTAGGATTAAAAGTGTGCATTATAATGCATGTTCTGTTAAGTTACTTTTAGTTGAAACTTAACGGGAAATCTATTAAAATTGCCCTAGTTAATGAACAAATTTATTATTTCATATAATAGGAAATCTAAAGCACGACTTCAGACTTGTTTGACTAAGTGGACCAACAATGATATTACAATCTCATTTCAGGTATTTTTCCCAGCTCTGACATCCATTATAAAGTCATACTAAGGCTGATTTATCACTTGCTCAGAAGATGTCTACCAGCAAATGACACTGATAGACACTTTTGTTCATGTTCAAAGAGAAAGAAAACAGTTCTTCCAATGTATTTTCTTTTCATCTCATTGGACAGACCACATGCTCATTTGTGAACCAATTGCTGGCCAGTGGGACAGATTAGTAAGAAACAAACGATGGGGTCTGCTACCAGGACCCACTGGCCTTTGTTAAGAAGGCTCAATGTTCAGGGCTAAGCTAGGAAGAAAGAAGGTACTTATGGTTAGTGGGGGAGTGGGAGAGGAATGGGAGAAGGGGAGGAAGTGTCAATTTTTGAATGGAAAAATAAAATAAGGTGCTTATGGATACTAATTAGCAACTTACAGAACCCATTACCAATGTGACTTTTTCCTTACAACTTTCAACAGTCTACTTTATAAGCAAATCTTGATGCCTCTGTCATTTCTTCTGTCTATCCTATCTCACTTCAACTTTTCAACTTTTATTAGCATTAAGTAGCTAACACTACCAGCTAACACTAAGTAATTTGAGCAAAAGCATATAATTAGGGAAAGTTACAGTTCAAGTATAAGGATATTATTTCACTAAAGAGCGTTGCATGGGATAAATCTGGAATGAGTATCATTGTATTTCTACCCATACCATTGTTAGAGCTAACCTAACAGAAATATAATACAAGGGACCCCTTATTCATCGGGGAGTATCTTCACTGCTATAAAGGAAGACAATTTTTCCACTATAACCTTTAGCAATAACAGTCCCACAATCAGAACCAAGCTTTTCCTCTATAACCTTCAGCAGTAACAATCCCACAATCAGAATAATGATAGTAGGTAATTTATATGATTAATTTTTTCACTAAATAATTTCCAACACTCAGATGCTGGGAACAGAAGAACTGAAGATGAGGTGACTTTCCTAACATCCAAAGAAATAGCAGAAACTGAAGGAAGAAAAAAATCAATGTTACAATAGCAAGCACTGGATATAGAGACATAAAGTTAAGATAGAATGTGCAGAGCCTTTAGGAAAGGAATTATAGAACTTTACTGGAAAGTGGTAAACAATAATAATCACTATTATAAAAATATTCACTAAAACACCACTCATCCTCAAATTAGTTTAAATTTACTTTGTGAGTTATTAAAATGTAAATCATAAAATGAAAAGAAGTGAAGTAATGCTCATGACAAGGCTGTTAGAGGAATGGGATAGCTGCCAAGAGAGACATGTTTTAGGAGTTGTTCTGCTTTTCAAAGGAAGATAGTTGAGCTGGCACAGAGAGAACAGATGTTAAATGTTGCTGGGGCATGTGCCTAAGTATTGCCAAATGGTACTTTATCCTTAGGTAAACAAAGCACCTCAGGAAACGTGGGAAATTATGACAAAATTCAACTTAAAACAACCCAAACGTAAAGGGGAGGCTTATAAATTTGTGTAGTTAGTAGAGCCTTTAATACCCAAGTTTTAACAATAAAGACAAAGGTTAAACACCTGATGCTACAAAACAAACAAACAAACTAACTAAACAAACAAAAAACAAGACCTAGAAATATGGCCCATTCATAAAGTACCATAACCAAAAATAAGGTGTAAAGAACAAAAAGGGAAGACTGTTTTCCACATATGACAAAAACTGGCACTAAATGTACAAAACATCTTCATGGTCAGGAATTTAAAATGGAAAACTAGATGGGCAAGGCTGAAGAGACATGCCCTCACACACTGCTGTTAAGACACAGGCCTTCACTACTATCTCTACTTCTGAAGTTCACCATAAGAAAACACTATATGTTCAAACATTTATCCATGTATACTAATATATAAATAAAATTATAAATAAAAAGTGTAAATAGCCCATAAAAGTAACCGGGCTAAGCAGAACATGAGGTCATTACAAAAAAACATAAGGACTTCAGGTTAAACAAGGGAACAAGTTAGAAAAGAAAACGTTCACATGATCTGACAGTTTGGGTAGCAATGACAAAAAATGAGACATGCATA
Source organism: Ondatra zibethicus (assembly GCA_004026605.1). Classification (NCBI taxonomy): domain Eukaryota; kingdom Metazoa; phylum Chordata; class Mammalia; order Rodentia; family Cricetidae; genus Ondatra; species Ondatra zibethicus. Next base: position 19,055 of record PVIU01022411.1, read on the forward strand.
CATGCACGCATACACAATGTTATAAAAAGAAATGTATTAGATGCTACTTTAAAACGGTAGGAATATGGGTAAGTCTGAGCTTATTACTTAAAATTATATTAACAAGAAAACTAAGACATATTGTATTAGCAATTAGCGATATGGCTTTTCTAACTTATATTCATATTTCTCAGGTTTCCTTTAAAATACCATGAGCAACAAAGAGAAACGCTGATGCTTCAGTTTTCCTTGAGGATGCTTTTAAAGCTATTGCTTCCTCTTGAAATGCTCCTGAGAAGCCACAAAAAATTTCTTGTAGGGCTAAGTGCCAGAAACTCCTTTAGCTATCCTTGGGAATTTGTATTTTCTTTTAATGGATAATGAAAACCACTTCTTTAAATATTTCCTTGTATTTTTCCTTATATGGTGTGAACATTTAAAACTGCATCAAACTGTAGTTCCTATGTAGGACCCTGGAGTTCACCTATCTGCACCTCTACCTATAGGCAGTCTGTGTTCCACTCAACTGTTTCTCTTCTCTTGGTATTTCACGGACACTTGGTCATGGGATGTGCAGTGATCTAGTGCAGCAGGCTTCTTGCACTAGGCAGGTGAGAGGGCCATAGCTCTACTTTCTCTTCACTGTTTGACTAGAGAGATTCGCAAGCCTTCGTGCAGCTGGCTGGGTTGGGGTCCAACCACGCTGCTTCACCCAGATGGGTGGTGGGACTTTGATTTCTTTCAGGGAATAAAACTGCTGCTTAAACTCTTCAAATTTACTATTAATAAAGTTCATACCTTGACCTCCCTTTGACTCTATCAGTCTGAGGACAAAACATGGAGATGGAAAGCCCCTTCCTCCCTAAAGTAACAGCAGTGACCGCCGCCACTTCCTTTAGTACTCTATGCTCTGTGCATTAGTTTCTCTCTCCATCAACATGGGGAAAATGCCATACGTCATCTCCACACAAGTAGGTAAACAGTACATTACTCTTCCTTGCTTAATAAATGGGTGTAGCCATATCTGGAATGATTAGAGCAGATGCATCAGATACATTGCCTGTGGCTGCATGCATCTCTGGATAGCTCTGAATGTCATCCAACACATTTGTAATTAACAACATCATACAACAGTGTGAAAGATTGAGCATTCCTCACTTAGATATTTGGGAGTTTGGGTAACAGGCTTAGTTAACTGTCCTCAGATACGAGGGCCACAGAAAAAGCAGCAGCAGCAGAGACAGATAAGAGTAGTAAGAAGGCAACAGTGATGCTTCAGCTGGAATCTCCCTCATCCTGGAGGTGTCTATAGAGACTGACCAACAGCTAGCGAGGATGAAGGATCCTAGTGCAGAGTTAGGGCTCAGCACTGAAGATCTACTTTAACTTGTGAGACTGGCATAGTTCAATTAGCTGGGCAAGCATTCTTCTATAAACTAGAGCAACAATCACTCTGTGTATGCTTTTCACTAACTTCACAACAATTTATATGATGCCTTTAGAGTTAACCCCCCCCCCAAATTATAAAACATTAGGTGACTATGATAACCAAAGAGAGCATTTACCTGTCTGGAAAAAGACTCCTGAAATGATCGTCCGGCAGAGTGGGCAGGGAGTGCTTGCGGGGTTGTCTTTGGCCAGAGTCCGAAGGCAGGGCTCACAGAAGATGTGACGGCAAGGGTAGCACATGTAGGGGTTGAAGTACACATCCAAGCACACGGCACAGATGTAGCTGTCCTTTTCCTCTGAGTACTCATTCTCATCATCTGTACTCATCTCATTACTCAAGGTCTGCAAAACAGAAGGAAAACATTTTTCTTGGTTTACTATAAGATTGGATTCCAGGAGAGACGGTGACTTTATATTTTGTTAAAATCAAAAATATTTTTGAGATGCGTATAGTATCTGTTTCTGTAACATATTCCAAATGATAGATATGTGATCTGTTAAAGTGAGAAGAAACAAAAAAACATATGAAAATCCCAGAAGCCTCGATTATTCCCTAATATTTCTACAGAAAACTAAATGCTAAGCCATACCTAAGCATATAAAGCACACCTGTGACTCTAACGAGAGTCACAGGCTAAATGTTACACCTGCCAGCACTGACATTACAAATCTCCCCACCCCTAACCAAAGTAGTGACTGGCATCGCTTATAGGATGTTGCCATGGCATCTTCTCATGATGCCCTTCAGGACCCTCCCTCTCACACTGTGCCCATAAGACTTCACCTTCCGTGCCTTCCATCCTTCTGGGTCTCAAACAGTGCCAAGAAGGTGCCAAAGTTAAGGGACTGTCAGGAGGTAGACTTGCTAAAGCAATGTAGGGTAATGATGGGATTAGCTTGGTGGCTAAGAAACATGAGGAACTAGTTCTCTCCCCAAATGTAATAATTTGGGAGAGGCTACTTAGAGTTGCATGAGGTATGTTAGACAGTTCCTATTATTTAACCTCAGAGGCAGCCAATCTGTGACGCTGTGGGGATTAAACCAGGGGATCCACTTCAAACATTTAGGTCAAATCCTTAGCTCAAACAGAGTTAGCAGATGTTAACCATGGCCACCTTCTTCCTCATCACCCCGGTCGCTATAGTTTCTGCTAATGCCTTAGGGAAAGTTTTCTCAGGCTAGGAGAAGTTCAAGGAAAAATAACCGGATGGCTTCTTTTCTCCTCGTGGTGATGAGATCAGTGAATAATACTAGAATGGACCCTGGTTTATTAATAGCTGTAATACATGTATAGAGGTATAAACATACACAGAAGACAAAAGAGCCTTGAATACAGACAGAAACCAACCAAACCCTCTGTAATGCTTTGAAGGTCCATCTCTTCCAAAGCTCCTACTGAACCTTAACTCCCCAGTGCACAGTGATGAAGCCCTGGGGCAGAACTCTCAAGAATAGGATTAGCAACCTTTGTAAAGGATGAAGGGAGTGAAACTCATCCCTTCCATTCTTCTATTCCTCTGACGGTGAGAACTTCACTCAACCCCTTCAAGGAAGCATTGCAGATTGGGCCTTCGTTTACACTGACCTTTCTAGGATCTGAACTGGAGCTTTCCTGCCTCCAAAAATGAGAAAATTTCTATTCTTCTAAGTTTACCAGTCTGTGATATTTGTGTTATAACACCAAGTATCTCATCTGACTGGTCCTGAACAACACCATGGTATAAACTGTTATTTATCTAGATGTGTTTGCTTTTCCCATGGCCATTCTATTTTATAAAAGATACAGCTAAGTCTGAGCCAATTTATTTTTAAATAAAAATCGTTATTTTTCTTATAGGCATGGGGACATTTTTATTTAACCTAGTTATTTGTTGGTACTGAGTTAATGTGTTATAAATAATTTTCTTTCCTCTATTTTGACTTTTTGCTCTTCTAGTATCATCCGTTGATGGAATGAGTTCTTAATTCGATCCTAATTTTACTTTATGGGGTTTCCATTTTGTGTTTATTTAAGAACCCTTGTCTTTTTTCCAGGGTCATTAAGTTAGCATTACTTTATACTTCATACTATTTCAAAGTCATTATGTACCTGAAACTGATTCTCCTGCATGGTGTGCCTTACAGACAAACTCAATCCTCCTGTCGAATTGCTCGTCTTTTTTTTTTATTAACAAAGAATTTCCTTTCGTACACTACTCTGCAGTGTTACTTTACGAGTAAGTGTCTGGGGGATTTTATCTCAGCCCATGAGTGTATTGTCTGTGCTGCCCCCATAATCATAGTCTGCAACCTGAGAAAGACTCAGTAGCTGACTGGGAAATCCTTCTACATTCGTTACTCTGCAGCAGTGCTGTGGTCATTCCTGGCCATTTCCACGAATATGGACAGGTTAGAATTACGTTGTCATGTTTTGGTTTAAAAGCTAAAGGTTTTACTGGAATTATATTGAGCCTATGGCTAAAATTGTGATGTGTTAGAAGTCTTTATAATAAAAAGCTTTAATACTCAGAGACTGGTTTATCTCCCCATTTATTACAAAAGCATTTAAAACTATCTTGGTACAAATCTCTTCTTATTTGAGTCTTGCCTCTAACACTACTGCTTATTCCCTCTTCGCAGCTAGCCCATTGCTGTCAGTGTGACAGGCATGCTCTGCAAACTCTGTACCCAAGCAAATGTGTAAAGCAGAGACTGCCCCTCTAGCTCAGGCTGTCTTTCTCTTCTCTCTTTCAACAGTAAAATGTCCCAAGAGACTCACTGTGTTGCAGGTAATTGCTGCTTCTCACTTCCTACTCTCTCTTCAACCCACTAACCTGCCTACTGTTCTTAACACAATAAGGGAACTACTTACACAGCCATTAACGGCCTTCAGTGCGGCCATATCTAGAACACTTTCTGGACTGTCTTTCCTTGCTCTCTCAGCAGCATTTTCTGGGTAGACCAGGTCTGGAAAGCAGAGCTGTTCGAACCCTCACGCTGGAGTTACAGGCAGTTATGAGCCAATCAATATGGGTGTGGTGAACTGACCTTTAAATGTTCTTAATCACTGGGATTCATCTCCAGGTCTGTCAAATATTAATTTCTAAGCATGGTTTAGTTAGAGCTTGTTAAGTTATACAGCAGTATCAGAAGTGTTAACATGTTTCTAGCCAAGTTCATTAAATAAGTAGTGACCATTATTCAACTAACAATGACTATGCAAAATATTTGGAGTTTGTGTTGAGGCGTATGAAGATTTATCCCAGGCTAGATGGGAAAGGGCTGTAACTATCTTTTACTGGCAGCAAATGGTAGCGGGGGGCAGGTAACAAGAACTATGTAAGATGTTTCCTATATGTGCCTTATATGTTTCCTATATAAGACAGTTTTTTAAATAATGATTCATGTTTATTTTGGATTACATTACTATTGTCTGGTTATACCTTTTTAGTGGAAACAAGGGAATGCATGTTCTCTTCTATATAGATCACTTTTTAAGTTTATCATTATTAGTTTAAATTTACTTTTATTTCCCAAAATGTCTCTTTTACTATGCTTGCTAGATTCCACAGCTTTTCCTTCCTTTAAAGAAATAAACCCCTTGGACTGGTGGGATGGCTCAGCTGGTGAGTTGGTTCAGCAGGCAAAGGTCCCAAGCATAAAGACTTGAGTTTGATATCTAGAACCCATATGCTGGAAAGAGAGAACCAACTCCTACAAAATGTCCTATGGCTTATATGTACATGCACACAAAAATATATAAAAGTCTAACAAACAAAACCATCACACTCATGTTAGCCTTTGCAGTTTCTACAGTTAGAAAAAGTCTGGGTTCTTATTTTAATATTCATGCTTTTCCTTAGTGAGACTACCTTCTCATATACTAATCAATGGATACACTTTTTTCTCACATGGCATTCAGGTTCTTAATGTTTTATTTTTCTTTCACATTGATCAATTTATTTTGTACATGCACATGTATGCCACAGGCAAGAGAATAACTTAGAGAAGTTGATTCTCTCCTCCCATCATGTGGAGCCTGGCTCTAAAATAGTTATCATGAGTGGCAGTAGGCACTTTTATTGTCGGGCAATTTCATTGGCCCTCATGTTTAGATTTTCGAACTGAGTAATAAATGCATTACAATTTTGTGAATAAACGTAATGATCCCACAGAAAGTAGATGATTAATTTTATGCAATCACTCTTAAGATATGTATCTGGGGATTTTGCTGAGTTCTACCCAACTCCTGTAACTACAGAACTTTATATCATAGTTGATGGAATGCAGCATGGCTAGGATAGATGAGGTTTCTCTGTATCTGTTTATATGCTTTTAATCCCTACCAAGGAATTAAATCTGTCTACTTACTGACATCAATACTGGCTGTATACTTTGTCCCAAGAAAAATGAGCAGGGATAATGAAAATCATACATAAACAGTTTTCGTAAAAAGTCATTGTTTTAGTTCTTCCAGGCCACCAATAGTGGCTGCTCTATCATTCTAGAGATGGCCACTGGAAAGTCACTAAAACACAGCAGAGAACAACAGGTAATTTAGGAATAGGTAACTACATAAATTCTGTTATGCATGGGCCACTGGGATTTAGACAAAGTGACTAAGAGAAGGTTCAGGGACAGAAGTACCTATATAATACAGCTCCCAAAACAAGTATTGACTTAGTGAATAAATCACTATTAGCTACTAGAAAAGTGACCACTCATGTGTATTTGGGAGACACTGTCACCTCTGACAAACTGGAAATGAGAGGGAGAAAGAGAGAGAGAGCGCGCAAAGAAAACGTAGGAAAAAGAACTCAGTAGCACGACTTGGTTGCTGTTGGTCTTGTTTGACATGGTACATACAAAAGGAATGGATAAGTTCACTTCAAACATTATTAAAGGAGGAACAGAAGCAAACAGCATTGAAAGAGACAACTGTTTCTCATGCTCAATCAATAAAGTACTTCAGAAACGTTTAAGAAACAAAGGTCAACCTGTAGCCAAAGATCAACGGGGTGTCACTTACAACACAAGGTGGTTGTAGTTCAAAATTGTATAGGGAGATTCAAGATGCTGAATAAACACCCAGCATAAACCTCCTCTTTCACAAAAAGAGCCAGAATAGCAGGTATGCAGTTATATTCTGAAATGAGCAATTGGTGGAAACCACTAAAGATCCTCAAGAAAGGGACTGAAATGTTCTTATATTCAGAGACAGCAGCACAGCAAGAGAAACAAAATACACGGTATTTGCCACTGTGGCTCTTTGGGTGAGGCAAAATGAGTCTCCTGTGGTTAGGGATCTGAGCTTAAGAGAAAACACCAGCATACTGTATCATTGTAGAGTTGGCACCTAAAGAAGTTTCACAATCTATATAGGCTTGTAGCCTACTCAGGTGGATAATCTGAAATCTGCTCAGTAGCGTTGCTTTGAGAGAGGATATCATATCATGTGACCTAGCAATTGCCCAGAGTGCATGGAGGCCATCTTATGAAATGAGCTATTTGTCTGCATTTGGACAGCTCAGAAATACCTGACTATTCCCATGGTATGCACAGTGTCCAACATCATTAACCATAATAAAACTTATAGAAAGACTATAATATGATACTCAGGAAGACTCAAAGGCAAAATTGCATAATAGATACTCCTAAGGCACATCTTCAGTAGAAGGTCATTTACTAAGTAGGAAACTCTTTAGGTAGAGATATCTGAGTCCCTAGAAATTAAAATATCATTTGGGAGCACAAAAAAATAAATGTTTCAAGCATCACAATTTTTTTTCAAAGAACACAGAACTCTCTAGGAACAGATCCCAAAGAAGTGACTGCTTGAGACATCTGTGAAATACTGAAAACAGTCATTACAACTAGGCTTGGTGACATCAAAGAGACTACAGATTGCTCAATGGTTACAAATGTGTATGGTTCTTGCAGAAGGCTCAAGTTTGGTTGCTAGCACCAACATTAGGCAGCTCACAACCTCCTGTAATTACTGCTCCAGGAAATCCAACAACCTCTTCTGAACTGTGAAGGCACCTGTACTCACATGCACATACTCCATAAATACACACACACACACACACACACACACACACACACACACACACACACACACACACAATAAATCTTTAAGAAAAAAAGATAATGAGAGCCAAATGCAATAAAGTGCAAGAGATAATTTTCACAAGATCAAATGCATGTAAAATTGGTTTTTCAAGGAACAACTCTGATTTATTTCTTTATAGTCTTAAATAATAATATCTTGAGTTCACATTTTTATTTTGAGGTGAAGTACACCGTTTCTTATAAAGATCAATCAATAAATAAAAGACCCTAGTGTCTGATTTCTAATTATGTAAGAGGTATCACTGGGATTCTATTAGAAAAAAAAACTGCTCAGCATACCACCTCCCAAAAAATTTATCAGTTGGCTCAGAAACATTAAATACAGCTCCTCCTAAGACAGATGTACAACACCATGTACAAAGAATAAGGTGTTCTGTTGGTCTTGTCATTTTTATTCTAAATCTTAAGGGGCTTCTCTTGCCTTGTTCCTCACCCACATTTCTTTGCAGCAGAAAAACATGTATATATTAATATATCAACCAATGTTTTTGTCTGCTTGTTTTGTTATTGTTTGCAATTTTGTTTATCCATCACCCTACTTTATTCAGGAAGAAGCAGATGAAGTTTTGCTGTCCCAAGGAATGAATAATATACAGTATGTAGATAACAAAGACTTTCAATTGGTAAACTTCTTGGTATTTTATTTTCAAAGTATATGATTCTCAGTACAAGTGAAGGATGTGGAGGACCTCTGTCAGGTTCCTTCTCTCCTTGTCCTCTTATACTCAACACACACTAGACAAAGGTGACAAAGGTTTATGCCAAGACACTGTAGTCAACATATGCTAGACAATGGTGCTATAGGGTTCTGGGGATTATGGCAAGACACTGTACTCAACACACACTAGTTGAAGGTGCTATAGGGTTATGGCAAGAAATTGGTAGCTCACTACCTGACCATCTTCCTTATACTAGTTCTAAGTTGAATATTGCCCAGAAGATGCCATCTTCAGAATACAGAGAAAGCAAAGCTTCTGAATTCTTTCATGCTTAGGAGAGTAAGGAACAAGAGAAGATGGTACTGAGTCATCACTGAGTAGATAGTAAAGGTTGTTTCACCAACACAAGAAACTACGCTGAACTGGGATAACTGACTACTCAATTTGCATCAGCCAGGCCAACATTTCATCTCTCCTACTAACATTCTGATACGTGGGAAGCACCAGAAATTTTAAAACACAGATATAAGGGGATGGAGTGTTGACCCTACATAGGCTAAGATTCACTTTTTAACCCATATAAAATGTAGGATCAAATAGAAGTTGATTGATAAAAACAAATATGTATTATGCATTATTTGTATATCATGCATGGAGGATATTTAATTAAAAATGATAAAAATCTACTTCTTAAATACCCAACTCTATTGACTATGCATAATACTCAATAAATTCTTATCTTTTCATTATATTATTTAACCTCTTCACAGAAACTTAAATTATTCCAACATTTCTTTAACTATTATTTTACTGTATTTTTCCATAAGACTGATACAACATTCACACCATGTCATAGAAAGACCTTAGCTATTAAGCTTATCAGGAAATAGCATGATTAAGAAAACAGCACATGGAAGTTATTTTAAATATATCTTTCAGAATCCTTTAAGTGTATGATTCTTAAAGAAATGTAAATTTTTACAAATGTCATTGTTGTGCCATAAGAATTTATATTTCTGTCCCAGACTATGACTTCAAATTTGCATAAATACATATTCCAAATCTGACGGTTTGGGAGTTCTAACATATGCTAGCTTCCATACCAGCCATCAAAGATTACATATTTTAAGAAATAACTAGAAAAGCTTTTTATATCACTCTAAACCCCCACTTTTGATCAATATGGAGAACTAAATCAACACAGGAAGTCTTCCTTCAGGCCTGGTTGAATAAAAATGCAGGATGAAGGGTGAGGGGTTAACTAACACTCCTCCCCACATTGCAGATATAAATCAAAGCTCTCCTTTCTGTGCAGAGCAACAAGTGAGAATGGGTGTTTGTAGCTCAAAAGCCTCTTTGGCTTGACAAAGAGGCTCTAGGATGGTAAATTCACTGCAGTGTACATTATTTGTGGGCGTGGGGCTAAATTAGCATTTCTAACTCAGAAATGTTGAACTGAAAAAAATAGTAACTTTAAAATAAGCCCTTTATTAGTCAAAACTATAATACACAACAAAGCAAAATATAAGTTAGCCTGGTGGTCTTGTGCCCACAGATCAAAGCACGTAGGCCTCACCCAGAAGCCACTCACACTGAAGATGAGCTCACACTAAAATTTACCAAGTAGACCAGAAGGAGACTAGATGTGCCACATATACAAGCAGATGCATACCTAAAAGAATGCTTTTCCTTTGCTTTTCTTGAGAGGGTCTCATGTAGCCTTGGGTGTGAATCTCGACTTCTAGGCTCCTTTTTCAACCTCCCAGATACTGTGATTACAGCTCTGAGCACCACACCCACCAAGAATTTACTTTTGAACAACTATACTAACTGACAAAATACAGAATGAATTTTAAGTGGTTATTTATGAATTCTCCAAAAGAGAATTTACAAGAAGAATGTATTCACTTAATTCGGTTGAATAAAAGAGGCCTAAGGAAAGCAGATTAGAAATAAGATATCCAACACGTTGACATCCAGTTATGCCAGCACCATTTGTTGAAGATGCTTTCATTCTTCCATTGTATAATTTTAGCCCCTTTGTCAAATATGAGGTGTTCATATGTTTGTGGATTAATATCCGGATCTTCTGTTCGATTCTATTGGTCAACATCTCTGTTTTTATGCCAATACCAAGCTGTTTTCATTACTGTAGCTCTGTAA
>PVIU01022412.1:0-29371 GCA_004026605.1 Ondatra zibethicus
CACACCCTTAGCTTGGAGCCACACCCCCATGCACCCCTTTAGCCTAGAGCCACACCCCCATGCACCCACACACACAAAGCCTAAATCAATAAGTAAGTGAAACTGTCATTTACCTCTGCCCAGTAAAGGTGACTACAGAGAGCCGAGGGAGGCGAGGGAGCAAAAGGAAATAAACAGGGCAAGGTGCATGTGTACTTTCCAATTCAAACAGATGGAAAACTACTGGATGGGACAGCCAGCTACACCTGCCTTCCACAGAGGTGGGGTGCTTCAGCCAGGAACCACTTCTAGCAAGCCAGAGAGGGAAACTGAGGCACCGCCTGGAGTACTGCTCTTCTAGAGGACCCGGGTTCAATTCCCAGCAACCACATGACAGCTAACAACTGACTATAATTCCAAGATCTGTCAACCTCACACACCCATATATGTAGGCAAGACACTAATGTAAATCAATCAATCAATCAATCAATAAATGATTTCTTTAAAAAGTGTCTATTAGTCACTTAAGGATTAAATAAGGACCTGACAGCCAAGGGCACAGCAAGGCTTGCTTTGGGCAAAGAAAAAAAAATGTAGCGTCAAAGCTACTTTCTTTTCTTCCTTCTTCCCTCTCTCCCTTTCTTTCAGGGGGAGAGGATATTTTGAGGCAGGAGTCTCACGTAGGCCAGGCTGATCTCAACTTGCTACGCAGCTAAAGATGACTTTTGAACTCCTGTTCTGCAGCCTCCAGCTCCCAAGTGCTGAGACTGCAGGCATGGGCCACCTTGAGCGGCTTCCGTTTTCTTTCCAAACTGTGTTTATCCCATGGTGGCTTTTAAGAAAGCCTGAGAAAGAGCAAGGATCAGGGAAATGGCTCAGTCTATACGTGTTTATGGGATAACCACGAGGACCCTAGTTTGAACCCCAGAATCCACATAAAGAAAGCTGGATGTGGTGGCATGTGACTGTAATCTTGGCACCAGGGAGGTGGCAACAGACAGCTCCCTGTTACTTGCTGGTCAGGCAGCCTAGCTTCACCAGTGGGATCCGGGCCAGTGAGAGACTCTGTCTTAAAAAAGAACAAAAACAAAAGCCAAGGTGGGTGACACCTCACCCACAAAGTTCACCCTGACCCCATATATGTGTGCACGACCATGTACACAAACATAAAACACTAAGGTTTTGCTCGGTAGATGCTTTTTCTTTGAGACGGGTCTCAGTAGGTTCCCCAGGCTGACCTCAAACTCTGCCCTACCACCTAAGCCTCATGAGTGCTGGGTTCCATGTGACGTGTGCATGCCCTCACAGCTAAGCCTCAGGAGTGCTGGGTTCCACGCGACGTGTGCATGCCCTCACACCTAGACCTCATGAGTGCTGGGTTACGTGTGCATGCCCTCACACCTAAGCCTCAGGAGTGCTAGGTTACGTGTGACGTGTGCATGCCCTCATACCCGCTTAACAGATGCTTTCTAGTAACAGTGCTGATCTCATTTTAAGCCTCAAGAAGCAGGTCCAGCCCCCCTGTAGCAGAGTACACAAGACATGGAGTTGGAGGTCAGTCTGGGTTACCTGGAACCAAGCCAGCGACACTTGACTATAATCCCAGCGCTTGTGAGGTAGCAAGCCAGTTTTGGTTATATAGGGGGTTTGAGGCTAGCCTGGGCTACATGAGAACCTGTCTCAAAAACAATACAAGGGAGCCGGGCAGTGGTGGCGCATGCCTTTAATCCCAGCAGTCGGGAGGCAGAGGCAGGCAGATCTTTGTGAGTTCGAGGCCAGCCTGGTCTACAAGAGCAAGTTCCAGGACAGGCTCCAAAGCTACAGAGAAACCCTGTCTCGAAAAACAAAAACAAACAAACAAATAGAGCAATGTAAGGGCTTGTGAGATGTCCTGGCAGGTAAAGGTACTTGCTGCCAAACCTGATGACCCGTATTGGATCCTCAGGACCCACATAATATAAGCAAAGAACCATTGCCTACAGCTGCCCCGTGACTTCCACACAAATAAACAAACACATGCAGTTACAAAGAAAGATCTTAAGCATGTATGTATGTTGGGGGACATCCAAAACATCTAAATCCTGGTTTAAAGAAATTAGGTACTAGGCGGCTGGGGTTGTAGGTCAGTGGCACAGCGCTTGCCTCATATGCATGAGGTCCAAAGTTCAATCCCCACTACTGCCAAAAGCAGAAGTTAGGTATCGGAAGAAAACAAAATGATCAAAACTAGCTCAGATTTGGCAACCACATTTGTGGCAGCCCGAATGCAAACGCATGTAAATTTAGAAACTACACAGATTAGCAGCTCTCCCGGAAACGCCAATGTGGCAAGCTACCGCTACAGCTGAGGAAAGACCCCATTAAAAAAAAAAGTGTGCCGGGTGGTGGCGGCGCACACCTTTAATCCCAGCACTCGGGAGGCAGAGGCAGGGGGGGATCTTTGAGTCCAAGACCAGCCTGGTCTACAGAGAGAGTTCCCAGACAGCCAGGGCTACACAGAGAAACCCTATCTTGAAAAACAAGCAAACAAAAAACAAAGAAAGCAAGTGTGAACAGATAAGCTTGTGCGGGTTGAGGGGAGAATACCTGTCTGCCAAGGCTGAAACGTGGAATTCTGGCCAGTGAGAAGGCTCAGTGGGTAAAGAAAGGGACCTGCCACTAAGCATGAACCCAAGGCCCACAGGGTGGGAAGAGAGGACTGACACCCCCAGCTGTCCTCTGACCTCCACACGGATACCATAGCATTGCCACGCACACACACACTCCCTCAATAAACACGCACAAACATAAATAAATGTGATTTTTTTTCCCCCTCAAACCTTAGGGAATTAAGCTTTGGCTAGAACAGCCAGTTCCGCTGTGTCAACCGATCTGGTCAACTGGGGACCCCGTCAGTGCTGCAACACGGAGCCCAGAAGGCTCTGTCTCTAAAAGGCAGCCATATTTGTAAGAGAGTCAAATGGAAAGGTGGCCTTTAAGATAAAAATCTATCCTGCTACTTCTCTTCTCTAACTAGGGTGGTGAGGGTAGCATATGATCTGCTCTTCAGGGAGTTGGGGATGCGGCTCAGTTGGTAGAGTTGCTTGCTAGCTAGCATGACTTAAGCCTTAGGTTCAAGTCTCCTGAACTGGGTAGGGCAGTGCATATCCGCAATCCCAACACTTGAGAGGTAGAGGCAGGAGGACCAGAACCCCAAGGCCACCTTTGGCTCTGTCTGAGGCTAGCCTGGGCTACATGAAACCCTGACTCAAAAAAAAAAAAGGAAGAAGGAAGAAAGAAAGAAAAGAAATAAGAAACACAGGAGGCTGGAGAGATGGTTCAGCAGTTATGAGCACTGGCTGTTCTTCCAGAGGACCCAGGTTTGATTCCAGCACCCACATAGAGGCTTACAATCACCTGTAGCTCCAGTTCCAGTGGATCGAATGCACGTAATACAGAGACATACATGGAGACAGACTACATTTTTATTTTGTGCTGTGTGGGGGATGTGTGGGCATACACCCACGCGCGGCATTCTGGAAGCCAGAGGAGGATGTTAGGTGTGTTGCTCTATAGCTCTCCACCTTGTTCTCTGAGACAGGGTCTTTCACCTAACCTGGAGCCATCAAACCCCTAGCATCTTCCTGACTCTGCTCCCTATAGCCCTGGAGCTACAGACACACATGGAGCCATCTCTAGTCCCGCCTGGCCTGGTGCTCCCTATGTAAACCAGGCTGGCCTCAAATTTGTAGAGATCCGGCTGCCTTTGCCTCCTGAGTGCTGGGGTTAAAGGTGTACGCCACAACCGACAGGCACTGGGCATTTGAATTCAGTCCCTCGTGCTCTGAGGTACGTGTCCTGGTTGGCTGGTCAACCTGACAGAAGTTAAAGTCTTCTGGCAAGAGGGAATGGGGCATTTTCTTGATTAATGATTGATGTGGGAGGGCCCAGTGCACTGTGGGTGATGCCTCCCTGGGCAGGTTGGCCTGGATTGTATAAGAAGGGCCGAGTGGCCCCATGGAGAGCAAGCCAGTAAGTAAGCAGCCCTTGCCCTCTCCTTGTAACAGGTTGTGACTGGGTCATGTAAATCGAAAAAGAGGCCCCTTCCTGCCCACGTTGCTTTGGTCATGGTGTTTTGCCATAACAACAGCCAACGGACTAAGATGGGGCAAGTGGGCTTAGCAGCGGAGCCATCTCCCTAGGTCTTTTCTTTACAGCAGACCTTAGTATGCGCTCACATTGCCCTGCACTGCACACTGAGCGCCACTGGCCTGGACGAGACTCCCTACTTATCTACTTACACAGATAGCTCTAGCCCATAGGCTCCACTGAGGGAAGCTAGTGAGCTGTCATTACGGCAGCTGCAGTGCCCAAGGGGGTGGCTGGGGTTTCATTTGACTGAAATCTGTCAGCTGGCCAGGTAAATAAGTATGCAGGCTGTTGGTCTACTACTATTTCCACTTACCACCCCTACAGAACCCTAATGCACGGGCAGCCAACTTGACGGACTGTTAAAAACCGCAGCCCAGGGCCAGGCGGTGGTGGCGCACGCCTTTAATCCCAGCACTCGGGAGGCAGAGGGAGACGGATCTCTGTGAGTTCGAGGCCAGCCTGGTCCACAAGAGCTAGTTCCAGGACAGGCTCCAAAGCCACAGAGAAACCCTGTCTCGAAAAACCAAAACAACAACAACAACAATAACAACAACAACAAAAAAAAAAAACGCAGCCCAACAGTTTATTGCTCTGAGTGTCTGCTCAAGCTACAGCGGGAGTGTGGAGATGGACGACCTTTCGGGACCAGTTCTCTCCTTCCACCACGTGGGTCCTGGGTATAGGACTCAGGCTGTCAACCTCGGCCTCTTCACGCACTGAGCCACCTAGATAGTCCATTGAGAACTGAGCGCTACGGGCACCGAAGATCCTCAGCAGCCCGCCACAGCACACTCCATCCACTGCTTACCTTACAAGAGGCAACAACTTTTTTTTTTGGGTGTTTGAGACAGTGTTTTTCTGTAGCTTTGGAGCCTGTCCTGAAACTCACTCTGTAGACCAGGCTGGCCTTGAACTCACAGAGATCCGCCTGCCTCCGCAACCTGAGTGCTGGGATTAAAGGCGTGCGCCATCACTGCCTGGAAGAGTCAACTTCTTTAAGTACATTTAGAACACTTTTTAAAGATTTTTAAATTTATTTTTTATGTGTGCTTTGCTTGAGTGTATGTATATACTCCACATTCATGCCTGGTATCCTCGGTCAGATGAGGGCATTGGCTCTCCTGGAACTCAAGTTATAGGTCACTGAGAGCCACAGTGTGGGTGCTGAGAACTGAACCCTGGTCCTCTGCAAAACACCAAGTGTTCTTTTTGTTTGTTTGTTTTTCAAGACAGGGTTTCTCTGTGGCTTTGGAGCCTGTCCTGGAACTAGCTCTTGTAGACCAGGCTGGCCTCAAACTCACAGGGAGCCACCTGCCTCTGCCTCTTGAGTGCTGGAAAAAAGGTGTGCACCACCACCACCCGGCAATCAAGTGCTCTTAACCGAGTCATCAGTCCAATCCTTAACGTGTGTGTGCGTGTGTGCATGCATGTGTGTACACGGGCGTGTGTGCATGTGTGCGCACGTGCATATATATACAGTATACATGAGCCCTGGTCTTCCGATGGGGGACCAGGACAATGTGGAGGAGTCAATTCTCTCTCTCCTTCTGCCCCGGGGGTCCAGGGAGTCAAACTCCAGTCATCAAAAGTGGCACCAAGCGCCTTTACCCACAGACTCCTCTCACCAGCCCAGGTGTCAGCCTCTTCAGTAGCGAAACCAAGAGCTGGGACAATGACCTCGAGGGAGAGGTCTAAGTTTCTACAAATTCTGCACTGATACGGAAGCAGTTAACTTTGCCAGCAAAGGAAATCAGGTTTTTATTGTGGCCTAGATCCCTTGGCCTCCCTTTTGTCCTGGTTGAGGGATATTCATTATAGAAGATGAAGATTATCAGGAGACCAAAGACTATAAAATAATGATAACAAAGTCCGCACTTACTGCTTATGCAGGGTTTTATCTTTTTAAGGTGGACATTGTAGTGCATGTCTTCTGTCCCAGCACTTGGGAGGCAGCGGTAGCCAGATCCCTAAGCTTGAGGACAGCCTGGTCTACATGGCCAGTTCTAGGACAGCCTGGGCTATGTAGTGAGACCTTGCCCAGCCCCCCCAACTTAATTACACTTATTTATTCTCTCTATGTGTGTATACCTGTGCCATGGCCTGTGTGTAGAGGTCAGAGGACAACTTGGACTTGGGGGAATCAGCTCTCCTCTTCCCACCTTTTGGGTCCCGGAGACTGAACTCAGGTCATCAGGTTTGGCAGCAGGTACTTTTACAGCTGTGCCATCTCCCTCACTTATCTCTTTTTCTAAAAACAGGCTGACCCCAAACTCACTAAGTAGCTAAAGATGACCTTGAACTTTTTATCCTCCTGTGTCAACCCAAGTGATGGGATTGCAGGGGGGTTTTACACGTGCGAAGGATTGAAGCTGGGTCTACGTGCAATCTAGACAAGCTCTCTACCAAGTGAGATACATCCCCCGCCTGCCAAAGGTCTGTGTTTGGTTTGCTTTTTATTATTAAAAAATTTGTTTTTTAATTATTTGTTGCTACCGCTGTTTCTTTTTAAAGATTTATTTTATGTGCACTAGTGTTCTGTCTGCATGTATATCTGTGTAAGGGTGTTAGATTCCCCTGGAATTGAAGTTACAGACAGTTGTGAGCCGCCATGTGGGTGCTGGGTTTTGAGCCCAGGACCTCTGGAAGAGCAGCCAGTGCTCTTAACTGCTGAGCCATCTCTCCAGTGCCCTGATTTTTTGTTTGTTTGTTTGAATTTATTTATTTTTAGAATATGTGTATGAGCTGGGAGGTGGTGACCCATGCCTTTAATCCCAGCACTCAGAGGCAGAGGCCTCTCTGGTTTACAGATTGAGTTTAAGGACTGTCAGAGTAACATAGTGAGACCCTGTCTCGAGAAAAGCAAAACAAAGACACAAAGAATATGTACATGACTGTTTCATCTGTGTGTACGTCTGCACACATGTATGTACGCCTGCACACATGTATGCCTAATGCTTTGGGGGGCCAGAAGAGGATGTTGGAGCCCCTTGAACTGGAGTTACAGACAGTTGTGAGCTGCTTTATGGGTGCTGGAGACTGCCCCTGGGTCTTATGAAAAACAAGTACTTTTAACTGCTGAGCCATCTCTCCAGCCCCAGCCCACCACTAACCATTAGAACTAACTGACAGTTCTCCTGCAGTTTCTTTCTAGGACCTAGCTCTGAGGAATCATTAAGGTTTCTCTTCACTTCTACTCAATGTTATAATTTGATTTTCCAGGACTAGGGGGCACGGTTCAGCCACAGAGTACTTGCCTGTCATGTATAAGGTCCTGAGTTCAGACCCAAGTATCAGGAAAACAAAACAGATCTCCCTTCTCAAAACGTTCCAAGATTTATGCTTTCTTTTTTACTATACGCTATAAGACACTTAGTCCCCTTTGAGGGGCAGGGAGGGTATTCCGTGTATATACATGTTCACATGTATGTGAGTGTTGTGCATACAATGGCCAGCAGTTGACAATGGGTGCCTTCCTCGGTTGCTCAATGCCTCGCTCCTGGACCAGAAGCTCACTGATTGCAAGCCATCTTGCCCATGGACCACTTACACCCACCTCCTAAGTGACAGGATTGCAAGGAAGCTACCATGACCTCCTGGCCTTTACCTGGGTTCTGTGGATCTAAACCCAGGTCCTCATGCTGGCACAGCAAGTACTTTATCCACTGAGCCATCCCCTCGAACCCATGCATTTTCCTGTGTGTGTGTGTGGTTTAGCCAAATAGTCCTGGCTGACCTCAAGTTCACCGCTATCCTGCCTCAGTTGCCCCAATATTGAGATCATGGACACGGGCCATGCGTCCAGCCACAACGCTTTCTACATAGACCAAAATCACTTTATTTTTTGTGGGGGGTGGGGTGAAAGGGCTTCTCTGTGTAGACTCTGCTGTCCTGGAACTTCCTGTGTAGACCAGGCTGGCCTCAAACTCAGAGATCCACCAGCCTCTGCCTCCTAAGTGCCGGGATTAAAGGCGTGCGCCGCCACCGCCCAGCCTCAAATCACTTTCAGCCTCACAATACAGAAGTGCAGTTGAGAGAGGATGGGGGAGGGGACTCTAGCTCAGCCACATGCCCTCCTCGCATTCCTAAAGGCTTAGGCTGGACCCCAGCACCTCACAAACCAGGCTAGTGGTGCAAACCTGTGATCCCAGCACTCATGAGGCGGATGCAAATGGAACAGAAGTTTAAAGACATCCTCAGCACATATTCAAGGTTAGCCCAGACTACAGGAGACTCTGCCTCAAAAAAGAAAAAAAAAAAGCCATAGAAATTTGAAAAAGAGGGTGACAATGGAGTAGAGAAATAATTCCAAACTGTCTCCTAGGACACCTGGATCCTCATTTCTGGTCTCCCCACGATCATAACTCATACTAAATAACAAATGCTGGAAACAGAATCTTCCATATGGCACTGGGTAAATTACTAAACCCCTTTCTGCTTTTGATCTCCCATCTGTCACATGAGAACAATACTCCTTGGTTTTTTTTTTTTTTTTAAGGCTGGTATGCATATAAGAGCAGGATAACTTTCCTTATTGAAAAAAAAAGCCAAAATAGTGGTGTACTAAAATAATACTAGAAAACTAGGCAAAATAACTCCCTAAAAACCCAAAGATCTGGTATATGATGTTAGTCAAATAATTCCGTAAAGAAGGGGAGCTTATTATATATGAAATCTGGGCAAGAACTGTTATCAGAAGTAGCAGGGGATATGTCCATGCTGGACACAACCATTATTGTTAATTATAAATATTAAACTGTCCCCCAAGTTGACAGTTTACTACATGAGACTTAGTGCACTTAAGAATGACCCCACGCTGAGGATGGCAGTGTATGCCTGTAATCCCAACCCTTGGGAGGTGGAGGCAGGAGATCTGACAGTAACAGCTAGCCTCAGTTACACAGTGAATTAATGGTCAGCCTGGGCTGGGCAGAGGTGGTGCACGCCTTGAATCCCACCCACTATTCGGGAGGCAGAGGCAGGAGGATCTCTGCCAGGAGTTTGAGGCCAGTCTGATCTACTGAACCAGTTCCAGGAGAGCCAGGGCAGCACACAAGAGAAACTCTGTCTCAAAAGATCAAACAAACTAAAAAGGTCAGAATGGCCTGTATGAGACTCCATCTCATTAAAAAAAATAATAGTGAGCTGCCTCAGCAAGTATGGGAGTTTGCAGCCATGCCGGTGGACCTGAGTCCCACCCAAAGACCCACATCCTGGAAGGAAATTGTTGATCCCTACAAGTTGTCCTCGGATCCCTACACAAGTCATGGAATCTACATGCCCCCATAGTACAAAATAGAGACACAAAATGGAACTTTAAAGGGGCGGGGGTAGGAAAAGGAAAAAATAAAAGAATATCCCACTCTGATCCTCATCTCTTCAGGAAAGTTGAGCCGTCCGCCAGGATAACCCTTTGGCTTTCTGCCCCCTATTAGATTTCCTAAGTCGTCTACCCTCTAGCTAGCATTCCAGGGCTCCGAAAGATTAGGATCTGCACCTGATCCCTGGCATCGCAACTGCCACTTTAGGCTAAACCGTGTTTGCCGTTCCCCGCTACATCGCACTGCTGGAGGATGTAAGAAGAAACAGGACACTTTGATCCTAAACTTGACTTCCCTACTTCTTTCCCCTTTCCTCTCATCCTCCCCCCCCCTTTTTTTGTGGAGGGGAGCGGGTATCACAGGTTAGCTTTGAACTGCGGATCCACCGGCCCCTCAGTGCTGGGATTACAAGCGAGTGCCACAGTACTCGGTATGATGCAGTGCTGTGGATGGAAACTCGGGACTCGGAGCATGCTAGGCAAACACTCAGCCAACTGAGATACAATGCATCCCCAGCTAAAGTTCCCTTTAAAGGTCTATGTCAATTTCTGGCCCTTTAAATCCCTCCCCCACCCCACCCCAGTTCCTTTCAATTCTCCACACTTTCTCTCTCCCCACCTGCAATTCGCCTTCGCCTCCCTCAGGGAGTTTCTCCAATCTTCTCCTCGTGTCCTTCTACAGCCCCCACCCTTCCCTCCGCAGCGCGACTCCAGCCTCGCCTTTCCGTCCCCTCGCGCTGTTTCCCTTTTCCCCCCACGACACATCCCTGCAGCCGGCGACCTTCCACCACCACGTCCAATGCCTGGGTTCTCTGCGCCCCCGGCCTCCCGGATCGCTCCGAGCTCCTTGCCAATCCCCTTCACCCCAAACCCACTTTTCCCCGGATCCACTTACAGGAGGCCGGAGCAGGTGGTGCAGACGAAGCTGCCCACGGTGATGTCCACATAGGTGACCCCGCGCTGGGCGCACTCGAAACAGTGGCGGTTCCCGGCCTGGCTGCAGCCGCCCAGCTCCCGCACTCGGCGGCACCACACCTCCGAAGCCGCTTCAGCCTCCGCTTTGCTCCCTCCGACCCCGCCACCCGGGCCCGGGCCCTTCTTAGCCGCCATCACCATCTCTCCTCCGAGCTCCTCTGCAAGTCTGCGGTCGCTCCCCTTCAACCGCTCGCTGCCTGCCTTTCCCGCCTCCGCCGCCTTCGCACGCCCGGCAACCCTGACACCAGCTCCTGCAGCCCCGACCGCGACCGCGACAGACTCCACCGCTCCCTTCCTCGTCTCGTTCTGCACGCTGATTAGCTAGTCTCCTCCCACCTCCTCGCTCTGATTGGCCCGATTCGGGACCGGCCTTGGGTTGCTGGTGCCTCCACAGCCACGCCCCACGGCCAACGGGCCTCCTGCCTTTTCCATTGGTTCGCAGAGACCCCCCCCACCGTGCAAGCACAGCGCGTGCCCTCCTCCTTGTCCCCGCCCCCTCTCGCCACGGGTTCCTAGGCTGACTCTTATTGGTTGTTAAGGTTGCAAAATTAGCGTGCGAGAGAAAGGAGGTGGTCCGCGCGCGCGCAGTGCTCACCCTCCGGCCTGGCACTAATTCCCGCCAAATTTCAAAGACTTGTTCCAGGCTGAGCCAAGAGACGTGCAAGGCAGAGAAGAAGTGAAGGGGAAAGGGAAAGGCAGAGAACGGGAGGGTGAATGCTTTATAAGAGATGTCTTATTTACCCATGCCATAGGTGGAGCCCCCACTTTAAAGTTAAAAACTTGAGGTGGGGGGGGGCCGGAGAGGTGGCTCAGTGGTTAAGAGCATTGCCTGCTCTTCCAGAGGTCCTGAGTTCAATTCCCAGCAACCACATGGTGACTCACAGCCATCAGGAATGAGATCTGGTGCCCTCTTCTGGCCTGCAGTCATATTTGAAGACAGAACACTGTATACATAATAAATAAATACATATTTTTTTTAAAAATAAACCTTTTTAAATATCTATTTATTTATTCTGTATACCATATTCTGTCTACATGTATGCCTGCAGGGCATAAGAGGGAACCAGACTTCATTACAGATGGTGTGAGCCACCATGTGGCTGCTGGGAATTGAACTCAGGACCTCTGGAAGAGCAGGCAATGCTCTTAACCACTGAGCCATCTCTCCAGCCCAATAAATAAATATTTAAAAAAAAAACTTGAGGTGGGATGCCAAAGATAGCTTAAGGGATGAAGGCATTTGCCACCAACACTTACAACCCAAGATTGATCCCTGGAGCTCACTCCTGTAAGAAAACTGACCCCTGTAAGCTGTCTTCTGAGCTCCAAGAGTGTACACACACACACAAATAAAAATTTATGTAAAAATTATTCAAGAAAACATGTTGAATGAAGTGTATCACAGAACTGGTTTGGGGTTCAGTCAGAATTTGAACCAGTGTCTTTTGATTTTAAAGACTCCGCTCTGGAGCCAGGGATGTATCTCAGTTGGTAGAAAGCTTGCCTAGCAAGTACTGAGCTCTGGGTTCAACCCCTAATACTACATACAACCCGGAATGGCAGCGCAGGCCTGTAATTCAAGCATTTGGGAAGTGGAGGTAGGAGCTTTAGAGGTTCAAAGTCGTCCTTGGTCACTGCCTGAAAAGGGAAAGGCTGGAAGTGAGGAGGTCTAGGGGTGTTGACAACGGTAAACCAACAGTTTTGTTTCAGACGTGTCAATGGGATACCTTTTCAACCTTCCAGTGGGCTGATGAAGGAGGCAGGTGCCAGGCCTGACTCCAGGAGAGGCCAGAACCAGAGAGACAGGTTCCAGAGTCATCAGTACACGGGAGTTATGTAGGGGCATGGACGTGATAAAGTGGTTTAGGTGTTACGTATAGATGAAGACTAGAAATTCCAGGGCTGGGAGCAGTGAAGCGTTTGCCAGGGAAGCTTGAGAACCTGAGTTAGATCTCCAGAACCCATGTAAAAGCCAGAGTGCACCCGTAATCCTAGAGCTGGGGATGCAGAGACAGGAGGATCCCTGGGGCTTGACAGCCAACCAGTCTAACCAAATCAGTGAGTGCCAGACCACTGAGAGACACTGTCTCAAAAAAAAGGTGAAAAATGGCTGAGAACCTGGTGTTGACTTCTGGCTTTCAAATACTTGTGCATATAAGCACACACACGCACACATACACATACACAAACACACACGCACTGCTGAATCAGCAGGTGGGAATAATATTTGATCTCCAGGACAGGAAACTATACACACACACACACACATATATACACACACATACATATACACACATATATATACATACACGCATATATATGCATACACACATATACATGCACACACACATATATGCATACATACATACGCAATCATACACACATATATGTATACATGCATATATGCACACACATATACATGCACACACACATATGCATGCATACATACACAATCACAGACATATATGCATGCATGCATATATATGCATACACATATACATGCACACACATATATGCATGCATACATACACAATCACACACATATATGCATGCATGCATATATGTGCATGCACACACATATGCATACATACACAATCATACACGCACATATATATGCATACATGCCTATATATGCATACACACATACATGCATACACACATATATGCATTCATACATACACAATCATACACACATACAGGAAGAGAGAATGCAGAAGTCCAGATGTAAGATGGAGTAGGTGGTTTACTCCAGCTCTCCCACCGTCATAGCCACAAATCTGGAGGTTACACCAAGTCCCATCCAGATATGCAGGGGTAGCATCTTTGTCCATGAAGACATTGCTGCATGGTATGATTGCTCATGGATTGAATTTCAAGCTGGTGGATCTCTATGAGCATAAAGCCAGCCTGGTCTATGTAGTGAGTTTCAGGCCATCCAGGGCTACATAGTGAGACCCTGTCTCTAAAAAATAAAAAAATAAAAATAAAAAAAAGAAGAAAGAAGAAAAAAGCCATCTGTACTTTTTTCAGAGTTCAGCATTTCCCCCGTGCTGTCCATTGCTTTTGCAGTTTCTCTTTAGCCAACAGTATCTTCTCACCTCTTGGAATGGTAAGCAAACCAGTACACTTGCCCACCACCAATAGCAAATGAAGAATAAATTCGGATGACCATTAGACTCTGACAGCTTTTCTGTCAGTTTTTTGCTACAGGGTGTGGTCTGCAAGTCAACCAAAGGGTGCTTCCTCCTCCTGTCTCTGCTCCACCCAGGTCATATCAGGGAGTAACAAGCCTATGTCCCCTCATAATCAGCAAGAGCACAGGCAGCCTGGGGTCACCTTCCTCTGCTATTGCCCTGGTAGCTGGGTGGAAGCCTTGGTGACTTCCCTAGTAGGAGTCCTTTGCGCTTGGGGAGTTAACCTGGGTCATTTGGTGGGTGGAAAGCAAACTTTTTCAAAAAATATCATAGTGGGGACTGGAAGGGTGGCTCAGCAATTAGGAACACTTGCTGCTCCTCCACAGGATCCAAGTTCAGTTCCCGGTACCCACACTAGCTGATAGATAGATAACCACTGTTACTACAGCTCCAAGGGATCCATCCAATGACTTCTGTCCTCAGGGACTGACCCGCATGTGGCCACACACACACACACAAATAATTGAGGGTGGAGGAAACAGTAGTGCTGGCCTGGGTTGATAGCTCAGTCAGTGCTGGCCTTGCAAGCTCAAAGACCTGAACTTGGCCCCTAGAATCCATTTGAAAACGATGGTACGTGCTGAATCCCAACTCTGGGAAGGTCAAGACGGGGGTTCGACAACCAGCTAGCAACCAATCAGGGAACCCCCAAATCCAGATGAGCGACCTTGTCTCAGAAAACAAGGTGGGGATAGCTTGTTAAGGTGGCACATCCCTCTAATCCCAGTACTTGGGAGGCAGAGGCTGGCGGATCTCTGTGAGTTCCAGGGCAGCTTGGTCTACAAAGCAAGTTCCAGGACAGCCAGGACTCCATAGAGATTCTCTGTCTCAAACAAGCAAACAAACAGGAAAACAAAAAAACCAAGGTGATTAATAATAATAAATAGGGCTGAAAACAAGAAAACAAGAGAACTGAAGAGGCAGCTCAATGGTTAAGAGCAATGGTTGGTCTGTGGTATAGCTGAGTTTGGTTCACATGGTAGTTTACAGCCATCTGTCCCTGAAGATCTGACGCTTTCCTCTGACCTCTGAGGGCCCCAGGCATGCATTTAGTACACAGATATACATGCAACCAAAACACCTATACACACCAAATAAAATAAATATATGTAAAAATACTTTTAAAAAAAGGTTGGAAGGCTCCTGAGGCCTTAACATACACACACACACACACACACACACACACACACACACACACACACACACACACACACACAGAGAGAGAGAGAGAGAGAGAGAGAGAGAGAATAGTAATGGCAAGAGCTTCCCAGACCTTTGTTACTTGATTTCTGTCTTGGCTGGGGATGAACTGACACTTCATGTCAGTTACTGGATCACATATCCCCATTAGCAAGAGAAAAATTCAGCCTCGCAGGTGTGGTCTCCCAGATACCACTAGATCAGTTTTCAGGGACCATTTTATTGTCATTATTTGGCCAGCTGCTTCTGGTGCATAGGAAATATGATAAGGGCCTTGCCTGGCCAACGGTCCTTTTTTTTTTTTCTGTGTGTGTGTGCGTGCGCGCATTCATACCAGAGGTCACCCTCTGGTGTTGTCCCCCAGGTGCCATGTGCCTTGTTTTTGAGACAGTCTTTCACTGACCTGGAGATTACTGCTTATGCTAGGCTGGCAGTTAGCCCCAAGAATCCCCCTGTCTCTGTGACCCAGGGCTGGAACTACAAACTTCTGTTACAATACCTGACTAGGGGGGTTGAATTTAGGTTCCCGTGCTTGTACAAGTGTCTTGCCGACTGAGCTGTCTCTCCTGTCCTTGACTCCTTTCCCTTAGGAGCAAGGTTTGTGGTTGGAGACACAGACCAGTCTGAACCCCCACCTGCTGTTCCAGCCATGAACATAATAACCACTGCCGTCTCAGTCAGAGCTACCTGTATGAGACCCCCAACAACGCCAGGCTGTTGATGCTCCCTCTTAGAAGGGGTAGAGAGATGAATTCATTCCTCACCTGAGACTCCAGCTACTCTTATGACCACCCCTGCCCCAAGCTGTATGTAATCCTCCTGCCTCAGCTCCGTGTTGTCTTGGAAGGGGTCATGTCTCTGTCTAGGCAGCTGGGAAGTGGAGATAGCCCTGCAGAAGAGAAGTCCTAGGTGAAGGTTGCTGTTGACGGGGCACATAGCCCCAGGCTCAGAGAGATGTCAGATTCTTCCTCTGGTCTGTGTGTGAATGTTGACAGTGTGTGAAGAAAATGTTCGTCATCTCTTTCTTTCCCTGTGTGTCTACAGCCTGAAGACTGCTCCCCAATAGAGACTGCTCCCCAGTAGAGATTGCTCCTACCAAGATGAGCTAATCCTGTCTCCTTGATCCAGCTGTATACTGTAAAGCCTACTCTTTGACTAGCTAAATTCATTAACTTCGCCTCTCCGCTCAACTCTATGTCATGAACACACTGATCTTCCAGGTTGCTACGGTGTCCCCAGCAGAGACCCCAGACCATACAGGGTGCTACGGTGTCCCCAGCAGAGACCCCAGACCATACAGGGTGTTACAGTGTCCCCAGCAGAGATCCCAGACCATTCAGGGTGCTATGGTGTCTCCAGCAGTGACCCCAGACCATTCAGGGTGCTATGGTGTCTCCAGCAGTGACCCCAGACCATTCAGGGTGCTATGGTGTCTCCAGCAGAGACCCCAGACCATTCAGGGTGCTATGGTGTCCCCAGCAGAGACCCCAGACCATTCAGGGTGCTATGGTGTCCCCAGCAGAGACTCCAGACGACTCAGTCCCAGCTTTCTGTCTGTGCCTGCCTTATACTCCATCACTGCCCTAGTAAGGTCCATGGACTTGAACCAGGCTGGACGTGGATTCACTCCCCCAGTTATTTAATTAAATTATTTTAACTTATTAATTTTTATATTTATTTATTTATTTTGAGATAAAGTTTCTCTGTGTAATACCCTTGGCTGTCCCAGAACTCACTCTGTAGACCAGGCTGGCCTAGAACTCACAGAGATCTGCCTACTTCTGTTTCCGGGGTGTTGGAATTAAAGGTATGCATCACTACCCTTAGCCCTTATTTGCTTATTTTTGAGACAAAGTGTTTTGCTATGGTGTGGGCTGGCCTGAAACTTACTATATAGCTTTAGCTGGCCTTGAACTCAGGCTTGTCAACTCAGCTTCTTGGATGCTTCAACCACAGGCCTGAGCCACCACACACAGCTAGAAACCATGCTTTTAAAGAAAGGGTTGACGAATGAGGTCAACTCTAACACTGCGGTAATTTACTGCCTGCTTCCGGTCTGCTCTACATGTGCACGGAAACACAGAGGCTGTATGGGCCCCCACCTGAGTCTTGGAAGCTGAGACAGTTCAAGTTTACAGAACAAGGTAAGAAGAGGGGAAGGGGAAATGTGAGGAGGAAGGAAAAGAGGAGGGAGGGGAGATATATGGGTGAGGGAAAGAAGAGAAGGGGGGAACTGAAGGAGGAGAAAGAGAGGAAGTAGAGGAGGAAGGTGAAGATGAGGAAGAGAGAACAAGGAGGAGTGGAGAAAGAAGAGAGAAGAGGAGAGGAGACGAGGGGAGGAGAGGGGAAGGGAGGGGAGGAGAGGAGAAGAAAGGAGAGGAGGGGGGAGGAGAGGAGAGGAGAAGGGAGGGGAGGAGAGGAGAGGAGAGGAGAGCCTCCTCTAGGGTGGTCAGCTGTGTTCTTATCAGCACGTGTGTTGTACAGAAACCGAATTCCAGATAACTCGCTGTGGGAAAGCAGGGCTGGGAATAGCTCACGTTCCTAGCAGCCAGAGTGCTGAGGCTCCCAGAGACACAGGCTGCGGTGCAGCCAGTTAACTCCAGACCAAAGGAGGCTTGGCCTCCACTGAGAAAGCTTAAAAGCACGCTTCGAGGAGAATGGCACCCAGCCGGAGCTATAGCTCACTCGCTCGGTTGAGTCCTTGTCTGACACACAGAAAGCCGGGGTCTGATTCTCACGACCACATAAAACAGAGGCAGTGATGCACGCCTGTAATTCCGGCCTTCAAGAGGTGGAGCAGGGAGTTCGAAGTAATGCTCAGGTATATGAGACCCTGTCTCAAAAAATAAATAAATAAAAAACAAAGAAGAAAGCAAATGAAACGTATTGTCTAAAATGAAAAGTAGAATGGATAGGAATGAAAACATTCGACACAATAAAACATTATGAATTCATAATAGAAGCTATCTACAAAAGCAAAATATACTGGGAGTACAGTGTGTGCCTGAAATCCCTAATCCCAGCAGGAAGGAAGTGGAGGCAGGAGGGTGTGAAGTTCAAGGTCATCCTCAGCTACACAGGGAGTTTGAGGCCAGCCTGGGTTACATGAGATCCCATCTGAAAAGAAAAAGAAAAGAAGGAGAAAAATAACAATTGTCATTGAGGATAGTGAGAAATGGAAGTCCTTGCGTATTCTCAGCTATAGAATTATCTTAAATTATATGTCCAGAAGAACTGGCAGCAGCCATTCTAATAAATGCATTCTTGCAATCGCTCATATACCAGTGCTAGTCTCAATAGATAACAGACAAGAACAACCCAAAGTCCGTCAGCCAGCAGATCACAGAACGAGACAGATGTGACCTGGACTTACAGCTGGCTGTCATTCCACCATAAAGAAGTCTGCACACCTGTGGGTTCTGCTCCTAGAAACTTGACCACCTGTGAGGTGGAAATAGTGGGTGCAGGGCAGGAGAGACAACTCAGCAGGTAAGAGCACAGGCTGCTCTTCCAGAAGACCCAGGTTCAGTTCCCAGCACCCGCATGGAGGCATGGTGGCTCAAAACCATCTGTGATTCCAGCTCCACCCTCTTATGACTTCCAAGGGTTCCCGCAAGCACATGGTGCACACACATGCACTCAGGCACGCACACATACACTACATATACATAAAATTAGTTTTTTTTAAGTTAAAGAGGAGCAGGGTTGAAACTTAAATCTGTACCAAACATGCACAGTGCATCTATCTATCTATCTATCTATCTATCTATCTATCTATCTATCTATGAGACAAGATCTCACTATATAGACTAGTCTGGCCTTGAACTCAAAGAGATTCACCTCCTTCTGCCCCCCAAATGCTGGGATTAAATGTGTACATCACAATGCCTGGTCTATTCTTTAAAAATAAAGAGCTGGGTAAAGGCAGTGCATGCCTTTAATCTCAGCTCTTGGGAGGTAGAGGAAGGTGGATCTCTATGAGTTTGAGGCCAGCCTGGTCTACAGAGCAAGTTCCAGGACAGGCTCCAAATCTATAGAGAAACCCTGTCTCAAAACAAACAAACAAACAACAACAACAACAAAAAAAAAAACCAGGGGGCTGGAGAGATGGCTCAGTGGTTAAGAGCACTGGTTGTTCTTCCAAAGGTCCTGAGTTCAATTCCTGGCAATCACATGGTGACTCACAACCATCCGTAATGAGATCTGGCACCTTCTTCTGGCCTACAGGCAGATACTGCATATATAATAAATAGATAAATCCTTTAAAAAAAAAGAAAATAAACAAACAACAACAACAAAAGCATTAATTTTATTGGCTGTGCTCTGATTTAAAACATAGCATAGGATCAGTACTAACATGAATGCTAACAAATGGTAAATTAAAAACACCTGTGTGTGAGTGCTTCGCCTGCATGTGTGTCTGTGCCTGTGGAGCTCAGAAGAGGGCACGGGGTCCCTGGAACTGGAATTGTAGATGCTTGTGAGCCTCCATGTAGGTGCTGGGAACTGAATCACGTCCTCTGGAAGAACAGCCAGTGCTTTTAGCTGCTGAGCCATCTCTCCAGCCCCTATAAACACTGATTTGTTTTGTTTTGTTTCTTAAGCAGGGATTCTCCGTGAAGCTCTGACTGTCCTGGAACTTGCTCTGTAGACCAGGCAGGCTTCGAACTCACAGAGATCCGCTTGCCTCTGCCTCCTGAGTGCTGGGATTAAAGTCGTGCACCACCGCAACAAACTCCTCTGTTGCTTTTCAAAGCCTGTCAATCATTGTTACTAACCACTCTGGAGACCTGAATGACATTTGGGCAGGCTTCCTTGGGAGTTCTCACTCTCCTTGTCCCTGGGGTAGGGTGGGGGTGGGACAGACTGGAGGCTGACTCCAGGATGGTTGCGGCCAGAGAGCTCATACCTGTATACAATGTGTGGCCTGTCTTAGACCTTTGTTCTTTAAACTAAGCCTTTGTTTTGCTGCACAAATCAAGCAGAACAGTGTCCCGCCCAAGTGTATAACTCCTGCCAATGCTCCAAGGAGAAGCCAAAACCTTGGCTCGATGTTAGATCATTTTCTACAAACCATTTATCACACTTGCTTGGATTTTGCTTTTTCATTACCCCAATTAGGGGTGATATTCAAAATATTTAGTGACTGCCTTCTATGTGGCTACAGTCCTAATGAGCACACACTTGCTTTAGCAGAAAGTCAAATTCTTGGAGATCTACCACTATGTTGGTACTAAGAGTGAGGTCTGGTGGCCAGGAGGCAGTTAAGGGGAGGTGGGGCATTTAAAAAACCTTGTGAGGGCCGGGCTATGGTGGCACATGCCTTTAGTCCCAGTGGCAGACACAGGAAAATCTCTGTGAGTTCAAGGTCATCCTGATCTACGGAATGAGTTCCAGGACAGGCTCCAAAGCTACAGAGAAACCCAGTCTTGAAAAAAAAACAACCTTGCATATATGAGAGAGAGAGAGAGAGAGAGAGAGAGAGAGAGAGAGAGAGAGAGTGTTAGACTTAGACTCATGTAGACCAGGCTGGCTTCAAATTCACTGCATAGTGAAAGATGATGTTGAGTCTTTGATCTTCCTCACTCTACCTCCCAGTACCAGGATAATAGCCATGTGCCACCATATCGGTTATTGATAGAACCCAGGGCTTCAAACGTGCTAGGCAAGCAAGCACTCTACCACCGAAGCCACATCCCCAGCCAGCCCTTAGCGACTGACATGAGCTTTACAGTGTCACAACCACCAGGATAGACCCTGGAGGTGTATCAGTCTGCCCTCAAGAAAGCCCCTGCATGGAATGCTCTGTACCTTCTTCCTCTTGGGTCTAACCACCCATTTCCCTGCTTTCCCAGTGTCCCGTCAGTGATTCCATATGAGAGTCTGCAGATTGCTCAGTGAGTGAAGGAACTTTCCAGCAAGACTGAGGTCAAACCCCAGGATCCACAATAGTGGAAGGAGAGAACTGACTCCTACAAGTTGTCTTCTGACCCTCAAGAGTGATATATATATATATCTTATATATGTATAATATATATGTATAATTTAAAGGTACTTGATACGGCTAAGTGGTGGTGCTGGTGGCAGCAGCTGTAGCACGTGCCTTTAATCCCATCACCCGGGAGGTAGAGGCAGGCAGATCTCTGAGTTCAAGGCCAACCTGGTCTGCAGAGTGAATTCCAGGACAGCCAGGGCTGCACAGAGAAACCCTGTCTCAAAAAGATCCGAATATGATATGGGCTAACTGCCCTCCTTCCTGTCCCAGGTTTAGGTAACTTCCTCCAACAATGAGCTTTCTTTCATCACCGCTAAACTTTTCTGTGTCCTAAATAAGAACACGGGGCGTTAGAGGGGATGGGTGGGGAACGGCAGCTGCAAGCAGGGTCATTGTTGGCAAATTAATTCCTTTTGTCCTTCAGTCTTAATATTTATTTACCGGCGAGGTGCCGGGAGCTATCAAGTTCTTCAGCAGCAACTGGGCAAAGCAACACAGGATCTTAGCCAAAAAGACCACAAGCGATGGCTCAAAGAACCAGAGTCAGCTGACGTCAGGGCAGAGAGAGAACAGAAAGAGACGGAGTGGGGTCGGGGAAGAATCAGCTGGAAAAGCGCGTTCGTATAGGGAGGAGGTGAGTTCAAATCCTCATAACCCACAGTAAGTTTGGCCCAGAACATCTATGGGGAGACGGAAGGTGGAGACATGAAAATACCCAGAAGGCTGTGGGCCAGCCAGCCTAGCATGTGTAGTAGAAAAAATGTCAAAGAGGTCATGTCTCAAAGAAGGTGGGAGGCAAGAAACTTATGACATTTGTCATTCATATGTATACATACTGTTTTTTTTTAAAGTAGGGGCTGAAGAGATGACTTAGTGGTTAAGAGCACTGCTGCTCTCTCAGAGGACGTGAACTCAGTCCCTAGCACCCATGTCAGGTGTTTTACAACTGCCTGTAACTCCAGCTCTAGGGGATCTGATGTCTTCTAGCCTCCAAGGGTAAACACACACACACACACACACACACACACACACACACACACACACATATACATACACACATGTTCAAAAAAACCTCTCTAGAAACTTTTGCCATAATTCCACTTTTCTCTGCTTGCCTTTTGCATACCCTCCTTGCTTTCCTGGTATGTCCAAATCCTGTGACTTCTTAGGTGGTGATTCACCATGTTTGCTCGGTAACCATGAATGCAGTAGAGATTACTCTGAGGCCAGGGAATGCCCTCCTTTCAAGATGCTGCTATTGCAGCCACCCAAACTCCAGTCTTTGCTACCCAAGACCTTTCATTTGAACCACAGAAGCGTGTGAATTTGTGACCTTAATAAATGTTGTGATTTGGCAACTATCAGTCATGATTTTATCTGGTTAGCAGAGATATTTGTATCACATTTGAAAGGATATAAAGAAACATACTTTGAGCCGGGCAGTGGTGGCACACACCTTAAGTTCTAGCACTTGGAAGGGAGAGGCAGGCGGATCTCTGTGAGTTTGAGGACAGCCTGGTCTACAGAGTGAGTTCCAGCACAGCCAAGGTGACACAGATAGGCTCTGTCTTGAAAAAACAAAAGCAAAACAAAACAAGAAGTATACTCTGTATGCTACCTATGATGCACAGAAACAAAGCAACCATGAGCCAGGTGTGGAGACACCTGCTTGTCACCCCGGCACTCAGGAGATGGGGTCATCATTACTTTCATAGGAAGTTCAAGATGTGTCCCACAATGCCTGGTTTGTGCGGTGCTGAGGAGGGCCTCCTGACTGTCAGGCAAACCCTCAGTGCAAAGTTGTTCATTTTGTAGAATACATATACACATGCATAAATACACACATATATACTTATATGCACATATGTACACATGTATGTGGGTGGGGAGTGCTGTGGAACATGTGTGGAGGTCGGGACAACTTGCAGGAATCAGTTCTCTCCCTCTTCCACGTGGATCCTGGTGACGGCACACAGGTCATCAGGCTTGGCAGGAGGCAACTGCCCCCCTGGGCCATCTCATCAGCCTGAGTCACTCCTAATGCAAATCACTCCATCATCCAACCCAGGCTTTAGACTCCTGTCATTCTCTTAGATTTCTGCTTTGAGGATTTATTTTATTTTATTTTACTTTTGGTTTTTTGAGACAGGCTTTCTCTGTAGCTTTGGAGCCTGTCCTGGAACTAGCTCTTGTAGACCAAGCTGGTCTCGAACTCACAGAGATCTGCCCGCCTCTGCCTCCCGAGTGCTGGGATTAAAGGTGTGCGCCACCACCGCCTGGCTTGTTTTGATGTGTGTGTGTGTGTGTGTGTGTGTGTGTGTGTGTGTGTGCGTGCCTGCCTGCCTGCCTGCCTGTCTGATGTCTGTCTCTGTCTGTCTGGAAACCTAAGGATGACACTGGGAGTTTTCCTCCATTGTGCTCTACCTTCCTCCTTGAGACATGGTCTCTCAGCTGAACCCAGAGTTGACCTATATAGACAATGTAGCTAGCCAGCTTCCTGTCTCCACCTTCCTAAAGCTGGGGCTCCTGGCAGCTGCCACTTCCACCTGGCGTTTCCAACATTTCTGTGGGTTCTGGGTTCCACACCCCAATTCTCAGGCTTGCCCCTTGTGCAGCAGAGCTTCACCCACTGAGCCATCTCCTTGATTCTTGGATTTGGAATATGTGAGTGTATGTGTGTGTGCACACGTGTGTGTGCAGCTGTGCGTGCAAGAGTACATATGTGTGTGGATGCCAAAAGTCTATCCCATGCTAGTTTGGCAGGCATTTTACCCACTGAGTCAGCTTTCCAACTTCCTTATTATTCTCCTAGAATATCTCTCGAACAGAGGCTAGCACACTGGCCCACTGGGTGAAAGTGCTTGCTGTCACCAGGCCTGACGACCTGAGTTTGATTCCTGGAATCCACATGATGGGAAAGAACTGAGTCCTGAAAGTTGTCCTCTAGTGTCCATTTGTATACCATGGCATATGTATTTACATGTAAAACACACGCATACAGGCACACACAAATAAATGTGTTAAAATTATCTTTTAAAGCTGGGCAGTGGCGGCACACACATTTAATCCCAGCACTTGGGAGGTGGAGGCAGGTGGAACTCTGTGAGTTTGAGGCCAGCCTGGTCCACAGAGCGAGTTTTGGGATAGCCAGGGCTACAGAGAGAAATTCTGTCTCAGAAAAGGGGGGAAAGATTTGTTGTGATTCATGGTTTCAGAGGGTTCAGTATGGGTCAGTTGTTCCCGCATACTTGGACAGAACCCCAAGACATCCATAGAACATATGGATAAGATTGCTTTTCACTTAAATATTATGGAGGCTGAAGAGATGGCTGCTATTCCACAGACCAGAGTTCAGTTCCCAGGACACACGGAAGGTGGCTCACACCCATCTGTATCTCCAGTTTCAGAGGCCCCTCTACCTCTGTGTATATCTATACTCATGGACACATACTACATTCTGACACACACACACCCCTACACATAACCAATCAGAATAGGATCGTCAAAGGATATTGATTGTACATGTGGGGGGCGGGGTGTCTGTGCACCTGCATGTGGGTGTCAGGTCCCGTGGAGTGGGATTTGCAGGCAGTTGGGAACTGCAGGATGTGCGTGATGAGAACTGAACCCTAGAACAGTGTGGGCTCTGAACAACTGAGCAATCTCTCCAGCCCCCGTGTTTCACTTCTTGGTGGATGGCAAGTAGAACAAAAGGAGGATATGGAAGACAGAGCCTCCAGGACCCACTCCTCCACTGGTGACTAACTTCTCTCAGCAAGCTCCCAGTGAGGGGCTGGGGTGTGGCTCAGTGGTAGAGCACTTGGTTGCTTAAAAGCCCTGGGTTCGCTGGGCAGTGGTGGCGCAAGCCTTTAATCCCAGCACTCGGGAGGAAGAGACAGGCAGATCTCTGTGAGTTCAAGACCAGCCTGGTCTACAAGAGCTAGTTCCAGGACAGCCTCCAAAGTCACAGAGAAACCCTGTCTCGAAAAACCAAAAATAAATAAATAAATAAAAAGCCCTGGGTTCAATCCCCAGCGCGTGCACACACACACACACAAATAAAATAAAATAATAAATAAAGAAAAAGATTATATAGTAATTTCAAGACTACCCTAGGATGCGTGAGATAATTGAACAACAACAAAACCTTTTAGGAAGCTAAACCCACTTCGTAGACAGTAGGTCTTATCCCAGCCTCCTTGACTCCCTGTGGCCTCACAGTGGAATGCCCATGAGCCCCCTCACATCCACAGCAACAGTTCAAATGATCTCCATTCTTCAAGGCCTGATTCTAATCCCATCTTCATGTAACGTTTTGAATGTAAAGCCTACTCCCTGGTCTTGGCAGACAGCGTCTGACTACAGAGATAAAACAGACAATTGGGTTCTGTCTTGGCATCGTGATAACACTGGCTTGTGTGCGTGCAGTGTACCAGGAGGGCAGCAGAGCTGGGTAGACACAGTCTAGTTGGTTGATAGAAAATGTCACACTACAGTTGACTTCCGTCTGAGGGCTTAGACTCTGTGAAGACGCCATAGAAAGACAGGATGTCATTGATTTCATCCTCCAGTCTAGATTTCCATCTGTTTTCCCCCTAAGACAGGGTCTCTCTGTGTAGCCTTGGCTGTCCTGAAAGTCTCTTTGTAGACCATGCTGACCTTGAACTCAGAGACCTGCCTGCCTCTACCTCCTGAGTGCTTAAATTAAAAGCTTGTGCCACCAGCACCTGACTTTGTATCCGTTTTATAATTTCTTTTTATGTCTGGTTTTTTTTGGAGGGGGGCGGGAGCGTGGAATAGGGTTTCCCTATGTAGGCCAGTCATCAAACTGATTCTTCTACATCACATTCCTGAGTTCCGGGATTACACGCGTGAGTCACCACACCAGATGTTTTAAAATCTTTGTATTTACAATGTATTAATTTGTGTGTGTGTGATGGGGGTGTGCACTTAGCACGGGGCAAGTGTGGAGAATAGAAGACAACTTTGTGGAGTTGTCTCTCTCCTTCCATCTTTACAAGGGATCTGGAGAACTGAATTTAGGTCACTAGGATGGCAAGGCAAGCTTCTCTACACACTGGTATCTCACTGGACTTATTTTATTTATTTATTTGTTTGCTTGGTTTTTGAGACAGGGTTTCTCTGTAGTTTTCGGAGCTTGCCCTGGAATTAATTCTTGTAGACCAGGCTGGCCTCGAACTCACAGAGATCCGCCTGCCTCTGCCTCCCGATAGCTGGGAATAAAGGCGTGCGCCACCACCACCCGGCTTGGACTTATTTTATTATTATTTTTTAAAGACAATTCCATCAGCCAGGTGGTGGTAGCAAATGCCTTTAATCCCAGCTCTCGGGAGGCAGAGGCAATCGGATCTCTGAGTTCAAGGCCAGCCTGGTCTACAACGTGAGTTCCAAGACAGACAGGACTGTAACACAGAGAAATCCTGTCTCGAAAGAAACAAACAACAACAAGAAAAAAAGAACAGGGTTCCACATAGTTCACTCTGCCTTAAAACTTGAGCTCACTGTAGCCCAGGATAGCCTGAACTCCCAATTCTCCTCCCTCCACCTCTTTTTTCCAGACAGGGTTTCTCTATGTAGCCCTGGCTGTCCTAGAACTTGCTCTGTAGACCAGTCTGGCCTTGAACTCACGGGGATCCTCCTGCCTCTGAGTGCTGGATTAAAGGTATGCACCACCACACCTGACTTCCTATTTTCTTATAATCAGTGGCTATGGGGTGACATGTATCCTTGGCAAGCTCACAATCCTTCTGTCTGAGTCTCCCAGTGCTGAGATTATAGTGGATGCCATCATGCCTGGCAAACAGTACAGCACATACAGGACTGTCCTTAATCTCTATGTCTGTAACATCCAAAAGGACTCTTTGACAGAACTGATGGTGCTACAGAATTTTTTTTCTTTCTATTTTTTTTTTAAGAGACAGGATTTCTCTATGTAGCTTTGGAGCCTGTCCTGGAACTCACTATGTAGATCATGCTGACCTCGCACTCACAGAGATTCACCTGCCTCTGCCTCCTGAGTGCTGGGATTAAAGGCGTGCGCCACCACCGCCAAGCTAAGAATATTTGTTTAACTATGCAAAGATGTGTTGCGTTTGTTTAAGTACATAAAGTTGTGTTGCCAGTTTACCTTGCCTGCCTGAGGCACCTGATTGGTCTAATAAAAAACTGAATGGCCAATAGCAAGGGGGGAGGTATAGGCGGGACTACTGGGCAGGGACAGTAAGTGGGAAGAAGAATTTAGACTCGGAGGAAGAAAGAAAAGAGACACAGGGGCAGCCAGCCAGACACACAGGAAGCAGGAACGTAGGGTATATGGAATGAAAGAAAGGTAAGAAGACCTGAGGCAAAACATAGATGACGAGAAACAGGTTAAATTAAGTTTAAAAAGCTAGTGGGACAAGCCTAAGCTAAGGCTGAGCATTCATAATTAATAATAAGTCTCTGTGTCTTTATTTGGGATCTGGCTGGTGGTCCAAAGAAAATGCCACCTGCATGATGGCCATGTTCTTTACGTTGATGTGTGTCTTGCGTGTGTCAGCAAATACCTAGCAGTTGTCAGGCCTCTCCCCTCACCACACGGCTCCCAGGATGGAACTCAGGTAGTCTGGCTTGGCAGCAAGCGCCTTCACCCTCTGAACACTCTTGCTTGCCCTGGTGGCAAGGAATCTTCTCAGGAAACTGCATGAGTGAGTGGCTTGGGTGGTGGAAGGAGATGCGGGCAGGGCTGTTAGGAGCAACGCCATGGATGTGTGAGGGACTGGATCCGCTGTGGAGTGAGTGGGGGTAGCAACCCTGGAAGGAGATGGCAGAGGTAAGCTGGAAGAGACCAGAGCAGAAGAGCAGTATTGGACTGAGCTGGTGAATTTGAAATGGCTTCAAAAAGCAGTGGAGAATGGCCAAACTGTGTTACACACATATATGAAACGGTCAAAAAAGACCTTCAGGATGATTCAGTGGGAAAGGTGCTTGCCACCGAGCATGACAACCTGAGTTTGGGTTCTAGGACCAAGGTGATGTAAGGAGACAAGCCCACATGTTGTCCTTGGACCTTCATACAGATGCCATGGAATGCCCCCACCCATACACATATGGACATACTAAATAAAAAATAGACATTTTTTCCCATGATGTTTATTGAGCTCTACATTTTTCTCTGCTCACCTCCCTGCCACTCCCCTCCCTCCTTCAACCCTCCCCCAAGGTCCCCATGCTTCCAATTTATTCAGGAGATCTTGTCTTTTTATACTTTCCACGTAGATTAGATCTATGTAAGTCTCTCTTAGTGTCCGTATTGTTGTCTAAATTCTCTGGGAGTGTGGTTTGTAAGCTGGTTTTCTTTGCCTTATGTTTAAAAACCACCTATGAGTGAGTACATGTGATAATTGTCTTTCTGTGTCTGGGTTACCTCACTCAAAATAATGTTTTCTAGTTCCATCCATTATCCTGCAAAATTCAGGCTGTCGTTATTTTTTTCTGCTGTGTAGTACTCCATTGTGTAAATGTACCACTTTTTTTTATCCATTCTTCGATCGAGGGGCATTTAGGTTGTTTCCAGGTTCTGGCTATGACAAATAAAGCTGCTATGAACATAGTTGAGCACATGTCCTTGTGGCACGATTGAGCATCCTTTGGATATATACCCAAAAGTGGTATTACTGGGTCTTGAGGAAGGTTGGTTCCTAATTTTCTGAGAAATTGCCACACTGACATCCATAGGGGTTGTACCAGTTTGCATTCCTACCAGCAATGCAGAAGTGTCCCCTTTCCCCCACAACCTCTCCAGCATAAGTTGTCATTAGTGTTTTTGACCTTGGCCATTCTTACAGGTGTAAGATGGAATCTCAGAGTTGTTTTGATTTGCATTTCTCTGATGACTAAGGATGTTGAACATTTCCTTAAGTGTCTTTCAGCCATTTTAGATTCCTCTATTGAGAGTTCTCTGTTTAGGTCTGTGCTCCATTTTTTTTATTGGATTATGTGTTCTTTTGGTGTCCAATTTCTTGATTTCTTTGTATATTTTGGAAATCAGACTGGTGTAGGAGGCTCCTTCTGTATTTGGGTTGCTTTTATTGGTTAATAAAGAAACTGCCTTGGCCTACTAATAGGGCAGGACTTAGATAGACAGGATAAAGAGAACAGAATGTTGGGAAGGGGACAGAGTTAGAGAGAGCTGCCGCCATGAAGCCTGCCAGATCACACACGCTGAATCTTTCCCGGTAAGCCATGACTCGTGGTGACACACAGATTATTAGAAATGGGTTGAACAAATATGTGAGAGTTAGCCAATAAGAGGCTAGAGCTAATGGGCCAGGCAGTATTTCAATGAATACAGTTTCCATGTAATTATTTCAGGTACACATCGGGAGACGGGTGGCACAAGGGGCCCTGTGCCGGGAACACAGCCCGAGCCCCTCATTACTACATCAGACCTCTGTCTGATGTGGGGTTAGTGAAGATCTTTTCCCATTCTGTAGGCTGGCGTTCTATCTTGCTGACCGTGTCCTTTGCTTTACAGAAGCTTTTCAGTTTCAGGAGGTCCCATTTATTAATTGTTTCTCT